>PITA01003808.1:0-133163 GCA_004023965.1 Spilogale gracilis | reverse complement strand
AGATGTAGTGAAAAGAAGGGCCATATGTACCCCAATGTTCATCGCAGCAATGGCCACAATCGCCAAACTGTGGAAAGAGCCAAGGTGCCCATCAACAGATGAATGGATAAAGAAGATGTGGTACATATATACAATGGAATACTATGCCTCCATCAGAAAGGATGAATATCCAACTTTTGTAGCAACATGGACTGGACTGTAAGAGATTATGCTGAGTGAAATAAGCCAAGAAGAGAAAGTCAAGTATCACATGGTTTCACTTACTTGCGGTGCATGAGGGGTAACCTGGAGGACACTGGAGATGGAAAGTAAATGGGAACTAGGGCAATCCAGGGATAAAAATGAAACAATAGAGACTTTGGACACAGAAACAAACTGAGGAACTTGGAGGGAGGGGGGGTGGAGGGATGGGAGAGGCTGGTGGTGGGTACTGGGGACACCTAAAGCATGGAGCACTGGGTGTGGGGAATGGGGAATGAATCTTGGAACACTGGGGAAAAAAAATTTAGTAACAATAAAAAAAAACAACTAAAAATTATCTTTTCATCTTGCTTTCTATTATCTGGTGGAAGGATTGTTCGTTCTTCTCTCAAAGGCTACTCTTTAAGACTTTGTTTCTTTCGTTTCATTCTGGCTTTCTTGTCTTAACAGTATGATTCTCTCTGTTGGATTATTTGTCTTATAACAAAAGCATTTCCCACCATATCCCATGTCTTCACTACCCCTATGTTCTTTTATCTCCTCTGGACATCTCAGCATTTCACCCTTACTCTTCACTGTAAAACTTCTCAGACAAAGGGTTTATAGTTCATTGACACTTCCTCGCCTTTTTTTCACTTTGTAATCCATTTCAGTATTAATACTTCCCTACCATGCTAAATTTCTTTTTCTAGAGTCATTAATGATGGTAATGATGACTGTTTATCCTTGCTACTCAAAGTGTAGTCAAAAAGCCAGAATAACCAACATTACTTAAGGACTGTATTACAATGTAGCATAGGAACTGGATCATCTTCTTGGTGGAAGAACTGTCAATGTATTTGGAAGTTTTTAATCTGCTACTGACTAAGGTAGAAAGAGAGGAATAAGGGAATCAGAAGGGCACATTCCTTTTATGGTCCCCAATGTTAAGCCTCCCACCTATGCTTGTAACCAAGTTACATAGTCACATCTACACTGTTTGAAAAATATGTTTGTTTTTTTTTTCTTTCAGGAGGCCACATGCATAGCTAGAACGCAGGATTTTGTTAATTTAGGGGAGAAAAAAAAAGATATGAATAAAAACCTAGGACACCTAACCAACTTTAAGTCCTACATGTCTAAAATGGAAAGCTTCCCTCTTCTTTCCTCACAAATTTCAAAATAAGATTTGTTTTTCCTATTCCAATTTTCCTCCTGTGAGAAATCTGCTTTGGTATTGAAGCTTGTTATTCATCATTGATTATTTCCTCTTTCTTACCTGTCCCAATTTATTAGCAAGTCTTAAATATTAGTCCATCTCCAAAGCTGCCTTTCCACCAAACTGATGTCATCTATTTTTTGTTCTCTATAATTCTCTTCTATCTGGTCTCACTCCTACACATTTGTTCACTGACCATCTATTATCCAAAGAGATGTCAGTGATCCTTCAAAAATGGACATCATATTATATCATTTTTTTCATTTAGAAGTATAATTACAGGAAGCATAAAGTCCAAAAACCTCTGTTTTGATATTTCTTTTTTAAAAAAAATAATTTATTTTATTTTTTCAGTGTTCCAAGTTTCATTCTTTATGCCCCATACCCAGTGCTCTTGTGCAATCTGTGCCCTCAATACCCACTACCAGGCTCACACATCCCCTCAGCCCCCTCCCTTCCAACACCCTGTTTGCTTCCTGGAGTCCAAAGTCTCTCATGCTTCATCTCCGTCTCTGATTTGCCCCAGTTCACATTTCCTTTCCTTCTCCCACCATCCTCCATGTTACTCATTATGCTCCGCAAGTAAGTGAAACCATATGATACTTGACTTTCTCTGCTTGGCTTATTTCACTCAGCATAATCTCCTCCAATCCCATCCATGTTGCTACAATAGTTGGGTATTCCTCCTTTCTGGTGGAGGTGTAATATTCCATTGTACATATGGACCATATCTTCTTTATCCATTCATCTGTTGAAGGGCCCCTTGGCTCTTTCCACAGTTTGGCAGTTGTGGCCATTGCTGCTATGAACATTAGGGTACATATGGCCCTCTTTTCACTACCTCTGTATTGTTGGGTTAAATAGCCAGTAGTGCAATTGCAGGGTCATAGGGTAGCTCTATTTTTAATTTTTTTAAGGAATCTCCATACTGTTTTCCAAAGTGGTTGCACCAAATTCCATTCCCACCAACACTGTAAGAGGGTTCCCCTTTCTCCACTGCCTATCCAACACTTGTTTTTTTCTGTCCTGTTAATTTTGGCCATTCTGACTGGTGTAAGGTGGTATCTCAATGTGGTTTTGATTTGAATTTCCCTGATGGCTAATGAGGATGAACATTTTCTCATGTGTCTGCTGGCCATTAATATGTCTTCTATGGAGAAGTGTCTGTTCATGTCTTCTGCCTGTTTTTTGATATGATCATCATTTTTTTTTAGATGTTGAGTTTGAGGAGTTCTTTATAGATCTTGGGTATCGGGCCCTTGTCTGTAGTGTCATTGCGAATATCTTCTGCATTCTGTGGGTTGTCTTTTTGTTTTGTTGACTATTTCCTTTGTTGTGCAGAGGCTTTTTATTTTGAGTTTTATGAGCTGCTTCCTTTCCCACTCATTTTGTATCATTGTCCTTATTGGCCAGACTTCAGTCCATATAGCCTTTCATTGTTTCATTCCTGAAAGATACAGGGGTTAGTGATAGTGGAGGTCTCCAAGGAATTTTTGCATGGTGAAATCAAGGTCTTTAAGACCTGGGAGGGCTAGCTATTGTTAAGATAAGATTGTTTTTACTCTTTAATGAAACTTCAAACAGTAAGGGGGTCTTGAACAGAGGCCAAAGGATCTTGAGGAGTTTAAGTTCTGAAATCCAGATCTCAATGTCTGCATTGACTTCCTTATAGAATTGACAAATTTGCTTTTTGCATAGAAGTTTTCTAAAGTCTGGTTTTAGCAGTCTGTGGAAACATAAACTAAGAAATACTTTTTTGCTATTATTTCTACTCCTACTTGGATTCTCTAGTGGACTTTGCTTTTCAGAATATAAAGTTATTATATGAACAGACAATGCAATAAATCATTTCTCTTAAATATTTGTTTTAAGGGTCATGTATCTAGTAACAATTGCTTAACTCTGACAAATGAATTATTCCTGTGGCTAAATCTGAATTATATTCTCTCTAAGCAGAACAACAAGCCACTTGGGAAACACATTTTTACTTAACACTAGTATCAGCATATGAACATTTTAAGAGTAAATGATAACTTGTTTCTAGATAGCATTACAATATGAAACAGATATAAGAAATCTCATCCATATTCTGCTGAATTTCCCCACTTGCTGCATCATCGACCCCTTCATAAACAGTCTCATTTTTACTGATCTTTTAAAAGATTTATTTGTGTTAGAGAGAGAGAAAGAATAAGAGTGCATGAGCAGGGGGGTGGGCAGAGGGAGAGAATCTCAAGCAGACTCCCCTCTGAGGATGGAGCCCTGGAGTGGGGCCTGATCCCATGACCCTGAGATCATGACCTGAGCCAAAATCAAGAGTTCAGCACTTAGCAGACTGAGCCACCCAGGTGTCCCTCATATTTAATGATTAAAGTACAATCTCAGGAGTCAAAAAAAAAATTAGTCCCTCTTGGGGTTAAATACAAAACAGAATTTTTTTTAAAAATCTACTCTTTTATAAATTGTTTAATAATAATAATTTGTTTCTAGGTTATTCCATTCCACATAGCTAATGGTTTTCCTTCAATTCTTATATGAATTATATAAAGAAGTAGACAATACGCCATCAAATTTGAGTATAGTTAGAAACCCGTAATATCTGTATCCACATCAGTCTTAATTATTTTATCTATACATTTATTACAGAGTATTCAAGGAGCTCTTACTGTGTGCCAGGCACTGTTCTAAGTGCTGAGCAATAGGGGACAACTCTTTTCCTTTGTAACACTTAACGGGGATCAACAGATAATATAGAGGTCAACAGTAAATGGACAAGAGAGTTTTAAATGTTAAAAAGGTGTTATGAAGAAAATAAAACAGATGATAGGAAAGGAAGTCAACACGGGAGTTATTTTAGAATGGGTAGCCAAGGAAAACATAAATAGAGAGATAGCAGTTGGATAGATAGAGATAGCACTGGGATTGATTAATGAGACAAAGTCAATCAGAGCCAGAGCACAAACATTCTAAGCAGAAGAGCAAAGATAAAGTTTCTTAACTCAAAACTAGTTATTAACTAGAAACTAGAAACTGACTTGTTTGAAAAGAGAGGCAGTGTGGCTGATGCTTAAGGATGATAGAGATGGTATTGGGCATTAAAGTTGGAAAGGTGCGTAGAAGCCAGATCATATGTGCCTGCATAAGCCACAATAGAGATTTAGACTTTAATTTACAGGAATGAGAACCTTTGTAGGGACATAATACTCTGCTGTCATTACTCCCGCTACATTTCTTTCAACTAATACGTTAGTAATAACACGGTGTCTTATGACTAGACAAATCCCTTTTTATTGATCTCTTTCAAATTGAAACTGAATATAAGCCCTACTAATCTCCTCCACCTGACACACACACCACAAACACACACACACATACACACACACACACACACACACACCACATATTAGAATCTATTTGCTCAGAATTCCTGAGTCTTTGTTGGCCCTTATTATAGATATGTAAAACCTGGTTCCTAAATATATCCAGGCTCACTTCATCATGCTTTCAAGTTCACCCTAGGCATGTAATCAAGCATGCCTGATCACAAATCAAATTTCAGAAGTGTGTCTTCCTTTCATGTCATCCCAATACTGTTGCTTTAAAAATCAAACAAAAGTATAAAAAACACACAAAAGTAAACTACAAATATGTCTGATAATCTATAAAAACATTTTTTAAGAACTTCAAAGATGCAGAAATATCAAAGTAAAAAGTAGAAATACCTTTACCCTTACTCTCCACATTTGAGCTCTCCTCCCTAAAGATATGACTAATATCAGTTTGCATATCATTCCAGACCTCATTCCATGCATTTATAAGGAATATTTGTCTATAAAAAATGTTTTATGTTTTATATGTAAATTTTATGTATATATTTATAGCTTGCTTAATTTAATTTGAAATGTAGCTTGACAATTGTTTAGAAATCTTATGAATATATGTAGACGTATTCTTTCTTTTTAATGACTGCATAGTGTCTATTACATGGTTTTCTATTATTCAAATTTTTAAATTACTGGACATTTAGTTATTTCTGGTTGTTTTGTGTTTTGTGTTTTTGTTGTTGTTTTTCTCTTTTTAAAAGATTTATTTAGCTATTTGAGAAAAAGAGTGTGTGCATGTGTGAGCAGGGGGGGAGGGTAAAGGGAGAAGAAGAGAGAGAATCCTCAAGAAGACCCCTTGCTGAGCATGAAGTCCAACACAGGTTTGATCCTAAGACCCTGAGTTCATGACCTGAGCTGAAATTAAGAGTGCTTAACTAACTGAACCACCCAGGCACATGCATGTTTTTTATTTTTCTATTACAAACCATATTCAGTGAACAAAAACTAAAAGACAAGTAGCCAATGAGTAGAAAATATTTGCAATATGTAAAGTTACCATCCATAAATAAAATTGATAAGGAACTTGGAAAAAATACATACCAAAAAGTGTGCAAATGATAAGAATAAATAGTTTACAGAATAAAAAAGTATAAATGGGTAATAAAATGTAAAAGATACTCAAATTCATATGGATAAAGAAAATGTTTTATAGATATACACACATGGAATATTATTCAGTGATATAAAAGAATGAAGTCTTCCTATTTATGACAACATGGGTGGAGTTTAAGCACATTATGCCCAATGAAATAAGTCAGACAGAAAGACAAATATCATAAGGTCTCACTTATATGTGGAATTAAAAAAAACAACAAAAAGTAATCTCCTAGTTAGAAAATACAGATTGGTGGTTGCCAGAGGCAGGATTGGGATGTGGGTGAAATGAGTGAAGGGGGTCAAAAGGTACAAACTCCCAGTTATAAAGCAAAGAAGTGGTGGGGATATAATGTGCAGCATGGCAACTGTAGTAGATAATACTACACTGGATATTACAAAGTTGCTAAAAATGTAGATCTTAAAAGTCTTCACAAGAGAAAAAAAAAATGTAACTATATGTGATGAGGCTGTTATCTAGACTTTTGTGGTGATCATTTCTGCTGGGAACCACCTGGTCTCGTGTAAGCTGGAGTCACCGTGTGGAAGACGGCAGTCTGAGCATAGCTCCTGCATCACGGGAAAACTCACTGAGTTTTCACAGGGAGTCTCGCCTCTCCACTCTTCAGAAGACCTCCCATTCCTGTGACAGAATGGGAGCCACCTGCGACCTCACAGCACCAAGCTCATACCTCACAGCACCAAGCTCATACCTCTTCCCCGCCCTGCTGTCCTCTTTTCCTGTCTGGTATGGATGTGGGGAGAAAGAGGCAGAAGATGAGACCTCCAGAGGACAAGGGGATCCTACCTGCCCAAGAACACCCCATGGATCCTGTGGACACCTGTGGACACCCACCATGTCAATCTCCTCCCTTGGGGGCTTTGAGAAATAGCAGGGGTTTTGTTGGCCCAGTGATAAGGTACTTCCTCCAATCATCATCATCATTAAAAGGTCACAACTCATGTTGAAAAATCCTACATTCCCATCCGAACAGAAACCTGGATCTTAAGAACCTCAGGTCAAAGGCAGCACTTTTCTGGGTAAACTGCTTTGCAACTGAGGTCACTGTGCAATGGTTGAGATCCAATGTTTTCTAAGTAAAATTGAAAGCTACAGCTCTGAATCCTGCTGGGAGGTGCCCAGTTTCACACGCTGATTGAGTCACTATGGGGAAGATAGCAGCAGAAGCACAGCTCCTGCCTCATGGGAAAACTCACTGACTCCCATAAGTCTCAGTGAGAGGGTAGCAGTAGAAGCACAGCTCCTGCCACCAGAAAATACCCCACAAGGCCTGACATGGTCACAGCGAGGAAAGGCCAGTCTGATCCTCGCTCCTGTCAATGGTGCGAAACTGGCATCTCCTCTTTCTACTGATTGGACTTTATCCTAAAAGCAAAGCACTATATCCTTGACAGGGCCCTAGGGTGTTCTAAACCAAACCAAAACCCCATGCAGTCTTTAGATTTATTCAAGAGAGTGTACCTTTTGCACATTCCTTTAAATCTCCTTTGGATTTATGGGGAGATTGTTGAGGCTTTTGAATGGTTAAATATAAAAATAATAAGGTATTAGTAAGAGCATTGCCCTGCATACAGAGGATCTATAAATATAGTCCTCCATGATGCTTATGCAGGCAGTCACTAAGAAAAAGCTTGTACAAGTGCTTTTGCTGTTGCAAAATAAGTTACACTTCTCTTTAGGATGATTACTATGCCAGCCAGACTGACTCCTGGTGGGTTTATTAATAACTTAGCTTAAACTACAACTTTGTGTGTAACTAACTCACCTAAGCCTTTTAATTACATTGTTACTTCCTTTCTTTTCTGTAAGATCTGCTTAAAATACACCGCATGATTAATCTACCCTTTATTGCCTGGAAATAAGATGTAAGAAATTATAAAAAACTTACTGATCAAACCTGTCCCCGTTTTGGTTGAGGGATTTGACATAAATTGTAGACATGTACACCTGCAAAAATATTTTTCACTGATCAGTGCACTGTATTCTGTGAAATCATCTACTGTAAGAGATTTTTCCTTTTAATCTGTAACTTGTTGCCTATAAATAAAGACACTGAAAGCCAGCAAGACAGAGATGCCTGGCAGGTGACCGTAAAGGAATCTTCGGGGCTCTCTCATTATTCGTTTGCTGACGCCATCTTTCCTTCAGGGACTCCTGGTTCAGCAGGAGCTGGACTCCGGCACATTTCAAAATATGTATAAACATCACATAATTATGTATACTTGAAATGAACATATGTCAGTCATACTTAAAAAATAAAAATAAAAAATAAAAAATAGAAAAGCAAAAGGCTAATTCTCTTTATTAAAAATAAGGGACAAGACATCCCCTCTCCCATTCTTGAAGCACTTCCTTTTCTAACCTGTAAACTTGTAAATTCTTTCTCTGTCCCTTTGAGTTATTAAAAAAAAAAAAAAGATGTTTATAGAGGCCAGGTCTACTGTCTCACTTCCCTTACACTAAGGGGTCACTTTCTAAGTATGCAGTCATTTTAAAAGCGGTCATCCTAAAGTGTGAAAAACTGATATTCCTTGAAGTGATCCTTAAAAAGATTATAAGATAGGATTTATGGTAAATTATTAGGATTGTATAGAATAAAACAGCATGAAATGAAATTCAGGCACTATTACAAAATATTTTCAAGCAGGAGTCTTGAAGAGAAATAAGAGATAAAGAAACCTACATTTCCTTTTATTTAAGGTTTTGCTCTATGATGAATGAGGAGAAAAAACGTACATTCTTTTGTCTAAAAAAATTTTTTTTAAGAAAAAAATAGTCATACCTTACAGGTTTTTATGGTTCCTTTCAGATCAAAATTATTAAATACTTTACATTCAGATTAAATAAAGTATCACAGATCTTCTCTTTCCATGAACTCAAGTTATATGAGTTTTCCTACTTTATATGATCTATTCTGTTCTGATTGAAATAATTATATGGCTTTTTTGTCTAAGCAAACATCACTTTCTTCCTCTTTTTTTTTTAAGTTACAAGTTGATTGATGCACCAATTACAGCAAGTATAAATATCATGATAGAAAGGGCTATCAGTGTCTAAATAAACTTTAATGACTAATGAATGGATCAAGCTAACTGGTTAAGAAGTGATGTTTCTGGATGAACTATGAAAATGTCATTGCAAAAATTTTTGGATTATCTCAATTTAATAAAAAGAAGAAGAGTGATTTTTAAATAGATGTTGCAAATTATATTTTTTCTTGATGTTTCTTGACACTTATTGCCTAAAATGTCCTGTCAAAAATTAAAAATGGAAAATATCATTCTATAAGGGTATATAACATTAAATAATGGAAAAATGTATATAGTTCATACTTTACAAAACCATGACTTTTATAATTAAAGACATGAGACTACAAATACATATTTTCCCTTCTAAAGAAAACAAGTACATTCAAGTTTTCTAGAGTTTCTTCTCTCCTTAAAGATATGTAGTTGGACGCTACTTGATTTTGAGTATTTACCAAGGTTATTTGAAACCCTATAATTCAAGTTAAAGAAATTTACTGAGCAGAATATGGTTTAAAAGAAGTTAAATTAGAGAAAATTCAATTTGTGAATTGAATTTTCTTTCACTTCTGCTTCTAGACATAGCTAACAGACATCCAATCCTCACAGTTCAAAATAAGGGCTTTCTTATAAACAGTCCTGCTTTACCTACTTTTTTTTTTTTTCTAAAGGAGGTAAAGACAGTGCTCCATCATCAAAATTTCCTGTTCTATATGAAAAAAAGAAGTCAAACATTTTTTTTATTCCCTTCTGAAGAAAATAATAACTTTTTACAGAGTCATTTCAAGCTATGTATTAGTTTTGGTTATAGATGAACTTTTAATTACATTATATTAATGATAACCAATCTCAGCTCTACAAAATTCAATCAGGTGTTTGATCAAGACCTACTATCACTTCATTAACTAATTTCCTGTGATAACTTTACAAACAGAGGTATTTCTCCATGACATAATAGACCATCTTCCTTCAAAATTGTACAACTATTAACAAACTGCCATGTTCCCTGAGTTTTTACTATCAAAAGGTTTCGGAGGTAGATCAAATTAGGGCTTTTTTTCTAAATAATAAGCAAAATGGTTATGAAATCTTCAGTCATTAAATAATTAAATGATAGAGATTGCAATTCAACCATTAAAAAAACTTTAATTACTTTTTGAAATTATGGAATAAAGTGCTGCTATATACTTGAGTGAGAAACGGATGAACCAAATTCAATGACAGAAAATTTACCCCATCATAGAATTGAAATTGACCAGGTGGTTTTCTCTGAGCACCTTCTCATTTTTCAATGTTTTACACACACACACACACACACACACACACACACACACACACACCATACTTTAGTAAAACTAAAGCCAGGAGTGTGGATCTTTTTGTAATAGTCTCATGTTTCAATTTTCTATGCTCTAACATTTCATGTCAAAAGTGAAACATTTTAAAGAAAATTGAAGGCTGCCAGAAATAGTTTCTGATTGCCTATTCTGGATAATAGTTACTGTGAGACAGATTGAGAAGATAAATCTTCAGCTTCAATATGAACATGCATGCCAGTACTAAACTAGACATAGAGAAATTAAGCTTCTCATTTCTTTGAGAATGCCTGAGAATATGTATAATGTTAATTACAAAATATAGCTCTAATGAAACATGAGCATTAACATTATTGTTTATCATGGAGCTACCTAATAGGAAATATATAATATAATCTTTTTAATTGAAATAAAATGCTGAAAAATCTATATAACTAACTATATCATCATTAATAAGCCAGAATGTTTGGATTTAGACATCTTAGGTACATGCAAATTTCCTTAAGAAGAATGTAGCACTTCTAGTTTCTCATCCAGCATGTAAGGAGCTGGGAAGTTTCCACTCCATCCTAACAAGTCAAATGCTAACCAAACTGCAAAATCAAAAATTCTTAGAGCTATCAGAAAAGTGATATTACAAAGCAAACTACTACCCCCAAAACTGGAGAGATGGCAATACAGAGAATGAGAACTTACCAAAATAAAGATTTATAAGCAGAAACCTTTGCAGGAACTAGTACCATAATTAAAAAAAAAAAAAAACTGAACTGTAATTGACAGAATTCTGAAGGCTTGGTGTGTACAAGTCTAAGAATTGGGAACTCCAAGGGAAAGCAGTCATAGTAGGGCTCCTGTGGTAGTGGATGCCTCCATGATTTGGGGAGTTTTACCTCCAGGAACTCTACCAGGTTCTTACAATGAATACTGAAACAAAATTCCCTTGTGCTTCCAGTAGGGGAAAGGGGAAAATTAGTCCTTTCTGATTTGGGTGGCTGAGAAGTCAGAAGATCTGCAGTTGGTAAGCTAGTGATTCAGGAGAGTCAATGATATGTATTCCAGTTCAAGTATGAGTCTGAGTTTAAGGCAGAAGAATAAAGTTCCATTTCAAAGACTGGCTAAGAGAAAGTAAATTTGCCCTCACTCAGCTTTTTTGTTCTCTTCATGCTTTCAGTAGTTGTATGAGGCCCACCTAATATGGGTAGGGCTATCTGCTTTACTCAGTCTACTGATCCACATGTTAATCTCTTCTAGAAACACTATCAGAGACATATCCAGAATAATGTTCAACCAGATATTTGGGCATCCTGTGTTCCAGAGAAGTTACATATAAAATTAACTAGCACAAGTCAACCCTTGTCAACTTAGCACCTATGTGCCTCCCCTTAAACAATATTAATCTCAAAGATAAGAACAGGGTCATAATTTCACCTAACATAATACAGTTATCACACGTACAACTGAGAACACATTATCCTCTTCCCCAGAATAGGAGGTCTTTGAGTGACCTTTGTCCTTGTATGTAATATCCCCTAATTAAAATATTGTGAAATAAAATTAACAACACCTAAATACTCTGATATAAAGTCAGTATTTCTTATGTGACATGACAAGGGAGTGAGAGAAGAAAGTAAAGATAGTTGTTTAGTATAAGTATATATATGTAGATAGAGAGATAGAGAGATAGAGAGATAAACAGACTAGTTTATATTTATAACTAAAGATAGAGAAAATGCTTGTGAGAATTACAATTCTTATTTTTGTAACTGGTCACATGGTCAACTTGATGTTTATAACTACCTTCTTCCAGTAACCAATATATTCCCTTTGTATTCAGTAAACAATTTAGCTGGTTCTTCTTTTTTACCTGGTGGAGAGATCTAAACCTTCCATTTTGAAGGGTGTGGGCCATCAGTAGTCCTGTTTGGATAGGATAGCAGAGCATAAAGTCAGGTTCAGGAAGCAAAAATTTTGCTAGTGGGTAAGGGTGAAAGTGAGTAATGTCACTCCTTTTCCATTCTCTAATTCCTGGATTGAACCCAGATATAGGAAAAGCAGGATTTTATATTGGATTGAATGCTGGTTCAGAATATATACAGCCTTGTGGAAAACCTTGCCCAAAATGTGTAAAGTATCACCACCTAACTGAATTGAATTTTCAAAAGGCCATTCCACAGTGCAATCAAGCCAGTTTCTTCAGGATGGTGGGGAGCACAAGACCAGTAAATTCTATGAGTGTCAACCCCCTGCCACAGTTTTTGCAGTAGAATGAGTTTCTTGATCAAAAGTAATGCCTTGTGGAATACTATAACAGTTAATAAGGTATTTTGGAAGTGCACAGAACATAGTTTGGGCAAATACATTGAGAATACAGAAGGCAAATCCATATCCAGAGTATCTATTTCAGCAAGAACAAAAAGCTGCCTCTTCCATGATGGAAGGGGTCCAGTATAATCAACATGCCACAGGGGATCTGATCGATCACCTCAGGGGATGGTTCCATACTGGAAACTTAGTGTTCATTTCTGTTACTGACTGGCTAGGTACTAAACAACAGCTATACCAAGATCAGCCTCAGTGAGTGACAGTCCATGTTGCCGAGTCCAGGAATAACTTTTATCTTTGAAACCACTGCCACTTTGTTTATGAACCCATTGGACAATGACAAGGGTGACTACAAAGAGAGATTGACTAGTATCCACAGAATAAGTTACTCTACCTACTAGATTATTAAAATATTCCTTTGCAGAGTTTACCAATTGATGAACATTCACATGGATGCAGCTATATCCATGTTTTTTGTTTCATGAGGGTTTCCTTGCCTTTACTGGGATATCTAGCCACATACCTCTTTCCTAAATTTCATTGTCCCCAATTTTCCATTCAAAATCCTTGCATGTTCCTGACCATCCCCCCAAACCATTGGCCATAGCTCATTAACCAGTATATAATTGCCCATCTAGCCATTTTTCTTTCCAAGCAAAATGAGAAAGCAGGTGCATTGCTCAAAATTTCAGCCCACTGGGAGGATTAGCCTTCACCACTATCCTTCAGGCATATCTCAGAAAAGGAGTATAATGTTACAGCTGTCTACTTTCAGTTACTACCCTACATAGCATGGGGAACTACCTATAAAACAGAACTGACTGTTCTCTTTGTCTATCAACTGATCACTGATCACAGGGGATGCCCCAGTGAAGCGATAGGTACAGGCTCAGAGAGAGAAAGCAGTGTAGCAGGAGTGGGGACCATGGGTGTCTATGCCACCTCTTCATGTACTTGTGCCTTCAGGACATGCTCAGCCTGATCATATACATACCACTTTCATTTGTTGATGGAATGTAATTGTGTACATACAACTTTATGTAGCTTGGTGGGTAAAATAACTCCTACTTCTGCTGGGTATTCTGGATCACATAGTAACTTGGTGAGTCATGGGTAAGTGTGTATTCTCTGCTAAGGCTCAGTAGTAAGCCAAGAGCTGTTTCTCTAAAGGAAGAAACACAGGGATGGCAGGATTTTGCTCTGAAATCCTAAGGGTCTGTACTGTGATTCACATATAGGGGCTTACCAAAGGCTCTGAACAGCATCCTTATCAAAAACTAATACTTCAAGAAACACTGGATCTGCTGGATCATGTGGACAAAGTGTCAGAGCTGCTTCCATAGGAGTTGGACCCATTGCAGAGCCTTCTTTTAACTGAGGCCCACAAAAAAACAAAACAAAACAAAACAAAACAAAAAAACAGTAGCTTTGGGGTATTTTAGTAAATGGGTTGGAGTAATGCACTCAGAGGAAGAATATACAGCCTCTAGAATCCAAAGAAGCTCACTAGGCATTGAGATTTTCCTTTTGTTGTATGAGAGGCTAAATGTAAGAATTTATCCTTCACCCTAGAAAGGATATATTGACATGTCCCACACCATTTTACTGAAATTTTAATGTGGTTGAAGACCCATGAATATATGTGGGATTTATTTCCCATACTCCTAATATGCAAATTTCTCAAGTTGTTACTTCCTCTTAGTAGGTATAATAAGCATAATGTCATCCATTCAATGAACTAGTGTGATAAGGAAAAGGAGGTCAAGATCCTTATAAACTAAATTATAACACAGGGCTGGAAAGTTGATGCATTCCTGAAGTAAGATAATAAAGATGAATTGCTGGCCTTGTCAGTTGACTGCAAACTGATTCTGGTGAGTCTTACTGATAGGAATGTGGAGTCATGGTACCTGGCAGCATATCCCTGAACATGATTTTCACTATTAGATCATACTTTGAAAACATGTAGAACTTGACCTTGAAGGGAAAGAAAAAGAGTATAACAGAGAAGGTCTTTCCTTTTGAGGTAATGGGTGTGGACCTACCCAAGGGGAAGAAAAAAAAGATAGATGTGTCCCCTTTCTGGAACACCCCTCCCTCTTCCACTCAAATTTGTAAGGAACATCATTCAAGAACATTCATTTCAATTAAATGAACAATAATGAGAAGCAACTACATGCTAGATCACTCCTGAAGCTGTGCAGAGAATAAATTTGCAGGGCTCGGACCTAGAAATAAAGGAACTAACTGGTAAGTAATAATCTAGGTAATATGTGGTAAGGGTATGATACAGGAAAGAAACAATAGGAATGGAGAGAAGAACTTATCATGGCTATTTTCCATAAAGTAATGAAGGCAGAAGCCAGATAGTTGTTGCTTGAGAATTTTTTTTTTTTTCCTCAAAACTAAACCACAAGAAAGACCGAGCAACTGAAGTTTGAACGACATTCCTTTGTGATATGTTGACACTCATACAGTTAGAAGTTAGCAGAAATTTCACAATTCTACTGCAGAGGTCTTTCCATTGCATTACCTGCCTTGGCCTTAGCCTCAGTCTCTGCCAATACAAGGAAAATATTTTCTTTGAAAGAGGGGGAAAAATGAATGATGGAATGATTTTTTTCTTACAACCAAATACTTCTGTGATCAGAGGCTATAAGTAAGAATGCTACTTAATATGGTATTTTTACCCTCAGCAAGAAGTTTTCACTTAATCATATGTTGGTCTGCTTGATTGCTGTTAGATTCATGCTCCTGAATTCATGTGTCTTGATCAGATCATCTGAAGGCTTTTTGTTTGTTTGTTCATTCGTTTGTTTGTTTGTTTCTTTTAATAATCACCCATGTAAATAATTCCCTTCTTGTCTTATGGCCACTGCCTCCAATAGCTGGGAAAATTTACCCATGGCATTGTATTTGATATTCTTACATTTTTCCTTGCAACATCTTCTCATTCTTTCAATTGGCAAAATTTTTAATGGCCTATGTGGTAATTACTCTGCCTTTTCAAAATATTCTGGTATTCTTCTCTGTCTAGGTGTGGTAGAATTGCTCTACACTGAATAGTTTGAGGTTTAGGCGGGGCCATGTGATTTGCTATTGCTAATTAAATGTGAGCAAAGTGATCCATCTCATTTCCAGGAAGACACTAAGAACCAAGCAGTAAGTCCCCATGTTGTCCTTCCTGCCACAATGAAAACAGAAGCATGCACAAAGATAGAGCCTAATTCTGCCTAAGTCCTTAAGTGATACCTGCATTGTATTTGTGGTCTGAACAAGCAGTAAGCCTGAGACTTGGATTGTTTGTTACTAAAAATACTGCATGTTATATTTTGAGAAGTTTTTCTCATGTACACAGAAACCTAAAATGTATGTCATATTTTATAGTGGTAGTGGTCTAAGAGTGAGGAACAGGGGAAAAAATGTCTTTGGAAGGTGAAAAACAGAGGGTTGATGTTTTGAAATAATAAAAGGTTTGATAAAACTACCTCCTGCTATAACTAATTTTTTTTTTTAAAAAAAGAGCAAAAGGCTAATGATCTTGTAGCTCTAGAAGAGGTCTGAAAATAGTGTCTTCATTGCACAATGTGTTTGAAGAGAAGCTCAAAAAATTTTTTTGACTAGTTTGAGAAGGATTTAAAGTAATGAATGGAAAGAGTACATAAAAGTAGGGCCTTTCAATGTTGAAAGAGGCAACTGCTTCTCATCCTGATAAAGATGAGAATATTGACCAGTAAAGACCTGTTAGAATTCAGCATTGCAGCAGAATTAAATCAAAGAAAAAGCCATATACTTACTGGTATATCTTTTGATTTGGTTATGGTATCCCAGACAAAGAATGCAGGATGGGATCTTGAGCAAATACTTTCAATTGGAAAAGAAAACTTATTCTAGAGAAATTGACAAAATATTTGGAAAATGCTAAGCTTAAAGTTTCTATCTCTAAATATGAAGAGAGAAGATAGGGTAAAGAAAGCAAAAGACAAATTAAGAATAATGTCTAGAAAAGAATTCTGTTTAGAAAAAAAATGAACGTGGATTTTGACATGTGTGGGTCACTGGAATCAACTAGATAAGAATAGTAAAAAGTCTTTTTTTGAGAGTTGTTTGTTCAAAAGAACCAGCTGCCTGGACAAAAAGAGATTGTTGTTGTTTCCAGGTTGAAGTGAACTGTGGGACCCAATCCAACGACAGGCAGAAGTGGGCTGAAAACACCTCAGGGCCCAGGATGAGTCCATTCTTTAATGCCTACTTCAATTATGACTAGGAAATCAGTTCCCTAGAAGGTAGAGCAAAGAGCTGTATAGAATATGGCACAAAGGGAGTACTACCAGGAAGTGACTCAGGTACTCTCCAGCCAGAGGATGGGGTCCCTCAAAGAGTCCACTCCTCACCCTATCAAAAGTACTATTGCCACCACCTGAAACATGTCTCCCTTTCTTCCCCCTCTGAATGGGAATATTTATATTGGTTATTTCTTCTTTTATCATTATGTATTTATCAAGTTCAATCTTTATCTGGCTGTTATATCTGCCTACTCCATGTCTCTACCTAAACAGTTAATATCAGTGGGAATGACAATGAAAAATAAATTTGCTGAGTGATCTAACTTTAGGTACAAGATTACAAATTTCAATAGGACTCGGGGCACCTGGGTGGCTCAGTCATTAAGCATCTGCTTTGGGATCAGATCATGATCCCAGAGTCCCAGGATGGAGCCCCACAGCATCGGGCTCCCTGCTCAGTGGGAAGCCTACATCTCCCTCTCTCACTCCTTCACTTATGTTCCTTCTCTAGCTGTGTTTCTCTCTGTCAAATAAATAAATAAAATCTTAAAAGAAAAATTTCAATAGGACTCAGCAATGCCTGAAAAGCACACTCTTATTTTTTTAGTATGCTCAATTTTGCACTTTCAGCAACTCATTCTTTCTCCACTCACTTTAAACATTATCTTTCATCCCTGCAAGCTGATAAGAAAATAAATACAAAAAGAAAGGAACTCCTTTTAGTTTTGCTGTTTCCTTCACTGTGCAAAGCTTTTTATCTTGATCAAGTCCCGAAAATTTATTTTTGCTTTTGTTTCCCTTGCCTCTAGAAACATGTCTAGTACAAAGTTGCTAAGACAGGGTCAAATAGATTTCTGCCTGTGTTTTCCTCTTGGATTTTGATGGATTCCTGTCTCACATTTAGGTCTTCCATCCATTTTGAATTTTTTTGTATGTATGGTGTAAGAAAGCCATCCAGTTTCATTCTTCTGTATGTTACTGTCCAGTTTTCCCAACACCATTTGTTACAGAGACTATCTTTTTTCCATTGTATATTCTTTTCTGCTTTGTTGGAGATTAATTGTCCTTTTGATTGTGGTGCCATTTCTGAGTCTTTAATTCCATTCCATTAAGACACCACATCACATCTGTCAAAATGGCTAAAATCAACAACACAAGAAATAACAGATGTTGGTGAAGAGGTGGACAAAGGGTAACCCTCTTCCACTGTTGGTGGGAATGCAAACTGGTGCAGATACCCTAAAAAGCAGTTAGATGTTCCTCAAAAAGTTAAAAATAGATCTACCCTATTATTCAACAAATGCATTCCTAGGTATTTACCCATAGGATACAAAAATAGAGATTTGAAGGTGTACGTACACCCATAAGTTTATAGCAGCATTATCAACAATAACCAAAGTATGGAAAGAGCCCACATGTCTATCAATTGATGACTGTGTAAGTAAGATGTGGTATATGTATATACATATACACACGTGCATGCATGTGTGTGCACAAACACACACACACAATGGAATATTACTCAGCCATCAAAATGAATGAAATCTTGCAACAACATCGATGGAGTAGGAGTGTATTATGTTATGCGAAATAAGTTAGTCAGGGAAAGACAAGTGCCATATGACTTCACTCATATGTGGAATTTAAGAGGGAAAACAAATGAACATATGGGAAGTGGAAAGAAAAACAGAGAGGGAAACAAATCATAAGAGACTCTTAATAATAGAGAACAAATTGAGGGTTAATGGCGAGAGGTGGGCTAGATGGGTATTGGGTATTAAAGAGGGCACTTGTGATGAGCCCTAAAAGTTGCATGTAAGTGATAAATCACTAAATTCTATTCCAGAAACCAATATCACACTGTATATTAACTAACTAGAATTTAATTTTTAAAAAAAGGAACTATCTTCCCATCACAAAAACTAGCTGAAACATTTTTCTCACTCTTTCCTCCATTCTGTTATTATTCACAGATCGTTCTTTCTTCTATCAAAAGGCTATAGTACACTATGCACATACTCCCTCACTCCTGCATCAGAAATTTCTCCCCTGCTGAATCATTCTTATGAGCCTTGAAATATCCAAAATCCTCTAGTATTTCCCCTCTACACATTTTTCAATTTCTTTTGATAGTAAACATTTAGGAGAGTTGTCTACAATTTCTCTACTGCTTTTCACACAGTCTCCTCAATCCAGTCCACACAGACCTTCATTTCTTGATTCTACAGAGACTACCCATTTCAAGATATCTAAGGAGCAGCATGATGAAAAGTCCAGTGGTCACTCTTTTGCTTTTTCTTAGTTGAACGCTCAGATCACTCAACCCAGCTTACCATTACCTCTTCCTTACAACTTTTCTGCTTTTGGCCTCTGTCACATCACACCTCTCAGACTTCCTCCTTCCTCACTGCACTGCTTCTAAGTCTCTTCTTGCTCAGTTCTTCTCTGCCTGATCACTAAGTGCTGGAGAAACTCTGGCCTCAGTCTTAGACCTCCTCTTATCAGTTTCCATTCTCCTGCTAGACGATTTCATCCAATCCCATAGCTTTAAATAACAGTGATATGCTGTTAGCTCCCAAATCCATACCTCTTAACCCAGACCCTCCCCATAATCTCCAGAACAGTATATTTAACTACCTGTTTAAATTTTCTGTGTGTATTTCTAATAAGTATTGGAAATTTTAGGTCAACAAACTAAAACTTCCTTTTCTTTCCCCACAAAACCTGCTCTCCCCTAATCTTTCCTAACTCAATAAATAGAACCACCATCTAGACAGTGCTCTGGACAAAAGTTAAGAGTATACCTTGAGTCTTTGCTTTTCCATACTTTGGACATCTATCAGCAGCAGATCTATTGACAAACTATGCACAATAAACATATTTGAACACATCTATGTCTTCTTCTCTCTACCACTACCATCCTAATCCAAGCCACTATCATCTTTTGCCCAGTCAATGGGAATAGTTTTCTAACCGTGCCTAATCTTTTTCTTTCATTGGCTTCCAATACACTTAGTATTAGATCCAAATGCCTTATTCTGGTTTTTATAGCCCTCCATAAAATTGTCCTACCTTTGAAATCCTGTCCCTTTCCTTACTCACTGGGCTCTACCTCCACTCTTTTTTTTTTTTTTTTCTTTTTTGAGACACTAAGTTGTGTTCTTCCACAGAGCCTCTATACACTCTGTTCCTTCAAGAGGGAATGATTTCTCACTTTCCTTCTCACCATTACCCAACTCTGAAACATCAATTCCTCAGAGAGCATTTTTCTCAAGACCCTAACAGAGCTCTAACATGTATGTTTTATCTATTTCTCTCACCATCTAAATTATCTTTTCCATTTATTTTCTCATGTTTATTCATACTCTCTACATTCAAATGTCAGTTCCATGAGGTCAAAGACTTCAATCTTCTTTAACAAATTTCTTCATGTCTATGTAGTTTGGATTTTATTTTAGTGTATATTTCCTAATACTTACATGGTTTTTAGACATTTGAAAATCAGTTCTGTCTCAGTCCTTAAATTCCTCACAATTAAAGACCTTTATCTATGTCACTGACCCTCTCCTAGACTTCCACATTGCTCTTCAGTCTTCTAGCTCTTCCTCGGTTAACTGCCTGCTCATCTCTGCATGAAAGTGTTTTTCACTGAGTATAACATAAAACCGTCACAAGAATCATTCCTGTCATTTAAAACTGGTGAGCAAAATATGATCTGATTCCCAAGTATTTTAAAGCATTAGCCCCAATTTTCACTCATGTAGCAAATGAGCAAGAAATGCAAGAAGGGAATTAGAGGAATGTGTTTATGGAAAAAAACAGATTAGAAAGAAGCTCAGAGATGATGGAAAAATTATTTAAATGAGTTTGTTTTAATTTAGATATTGTGTTTTATTTATAGTACTTCTCTTTCAATGTTTCTGTATTACTACATCATCATTTTCTTTTAAACCCATAAAGTCAAGAATTTTTTAAAAAATGCTTTTAATTATTTTCATGATTAAAATATGTAAATATATGAAATGTGAAAGCACAAAAGCATATAAAGAAATTACTTAAACATGACTGTTTAAAAACTATTATATCCACATACAAAAAAAAATGTTACATCTATAAGATAACTGCATGCACTTCATGTACCTTTAATTTCCAAAAATACACATTTAACTAGACCTGTGTTGACAGTAGAAAAATGTTTGAGCAGTATAGTTAATCTTGTTTTAAAGACTATTTTCTTCCATCTGTACAGTAAACATGATAATATAGTAGGACTAGATGTACTTCTGCTATAAATGTAACTCTAGGATACATGTTTTTAATTAAACTGTTCACCCTGTTTTTTAGTCTGAAGCAAGCTGTTTCCACATTAGCCTTGTAAGCAATATAATGACTCCAAGACAACTGTTAGCCTCAGGAATATTTAAGGGGAAAAATTTATTATATGCCCTACTTTTGCCAACACACGTGCTTACTTCCTTATGAAGCATCTCTCTTTTTAAATTTTTTTTTTTTTGGTTCCTTAATCAAATCAAGGGCATTTTGGTCCAGAGCAGCAGGTCACAGCTGTGTTTATAAGTGTTGTTGAGAGAGAATGTACCCCATGCACTGGGGCAGAAGCAGTGTTTTTATATAGAAAAAGTAGGACATGGGATGAACTTCTGTATAAAGAAATTTCATTTAGCCATTCACTACTTCAGTTTTTCTCTTTTTTGAGATAATATAAGTAGCCTTACCATACTAAAGACAATTACTTAGAAGGCACTTTTTAAATAGTTGGTTTTTTTTCAATTTGGGTTCATGTAAAGGTTTTATGTGATTAATTACACCAGATAGGTATAAAGAAATGAAGTTACAAGTAAGATTACTACATTTTTTCCCTCAAGGATTAGTGGCAATTTTCCTAGATTTAAAAAAGAACAATAAATTAAACATAAACAAAAGCGGGAAAAAGGAAGGGGTGCCTGGGTAGCTTAGTTAATTAAGATTCTGACTTTTCCCGGGGTCATGATCCTGGAGTCCCAGGATTAGGACTGCAGGGAGGAGCTTTTGGCAGGCTCCCTGCCTAGCTCTGACCCTTTTGCTTCTTATGCTCTTTCTCTCACTCTCTCAAATAAATTAATAAGTAATACATAAAATATTTTTAAAAATTGGAAAAAGGAACATGAAGCTTATGCCTGGAATTAAATATGGGAATCAAAATGACAGAATTTTGATCATAGTTGTTCAATTCTGAATTGAGGTTGAGAAGTCAGCAAGAGCAGACTGTGATTAATAGAAATGAAAGTGGGATTTAAAAATGCTCTTTAAAGAAAGTTATGTGTTGTTTTATACATGGTTGATGAAAAATGTAAACTGGTGCATTTTTTGGAGGATAATTTGGCAATAGGTAGCTAAAGATATAAAAGTGGAGATTTTTCTGCTTTGCAAAGGAAAACTATCTAAAATATTTTCATAAAGTAATTTTCTCCCTAATACGATATTTCCATCTTGGAAATGATACATACAACAGCAGTGGTGATTCATCTACAGGATTAAACATGTCACCACACTCCCTAACTGCCCGAAAGGGATGTAGAGAAAAATAAACATTCCCTTAAAATTTTCCCGTTTTACCACAATGCATCTTTTCTTTAAAAAAAAAAAAAAAGAAAAGAAAAAAAAAACTATAGAAAACAATTATCACACAGAATGTACTTTGTATTTCACAGACAAAAGAGAGTTAAATGAAGGACTAGCTTGCTACAGGTGACTTGGAAGAACGAATAAGACATGGCTCTCTCTCTCTTCCTTATTAACTTTTTTACCTTTTAACTACATTATCCTCCAGCCTCCTCTGAATTGGCTAGTCCAAATCTAAATTGCACTGAATTGCTATGGTACAAATATATGCTTAGTCGATAGTCTAGATAAATGATATCTCCCATGTTTTGTCTGCTCTGTCCACAGAAAAGTAGTAAACCAGCGCATTTGTCACTATCTCCCTGGATTTAAAAAAAAAAAATAGAAAGAAAAGAAAAGAAATGACATGACATCACATGATAAAACCCAAAAAGGAATAGATTCCTAAATGTCAATGCCACAGTTTCTGAATTTGGTACTTATTTTGCACTTTATTTCTTCTGTCTCCTCTATCAAAACTATATCATCTAGAAACTAGCAAACATTCTCAACTTTGTCCCTACTAAAATATACTTCTCAGCATAAAGCAGGAATATTGTGGAAAAAGTAAGGGATGTTTTAGAAGTAATATTTAAGTTAAGAAAAGAGAAAGTAAGGAAGCATATTAAGGAAAAGTTTTCTAAAGCCAAGAGCAGGTACTGTTTATTTTTTAATTAATCACTGATTTTAAAAAACATGCAACTATTTATTGGCAACAACTAGGTACTAGGGACTACAATGGGAAAATAAGGTTTTGGTTGTTGGACAGGTGTAGAAGGCCAATTTACAGAGTACCTGAAAGCTAGTAGTAGAAATAAGGACTTAAATACTTAGGTAGAATTTAAAGATTTTTAAGATTCTTGAAAAACAGGGAAAATAATGAAGTATGTTTGTCATATTTGTCATTATAATTGAGGTCTACAAACTACTGCCAGGGGTTCTAATCTAAGCCTCTCAAGCCACAACTTTCTGTATGTTTTTAAATATTTAAAAGAATATTTAGTGATGTGAAAATTGTATGCAATTCAAATTGCACTGCCTATAAATAAAGTTTTTTTAGAATACAGCCACAATTATTTGCTTATGTGTTTTCTTTTTTTTAAGATTTTATTTATTCATGAGAGAGAGAGAGAGAGACAAGCAGAGGGAGAAGCAGGCTCCCTGTGGAGCAGGGAGCCCAATGTGGAACTTGATCCCAGGACCCTGAGATCATAACCTGAGCTAAAGGCAGTTGCTTAATTGACTGAGCCCCCCAAGCACATGTGATTATTGTTTTCTATGGTTGTGCTCATGCTTCAGTGGTAAACTTGAGTAAGTAGTTGTGATTGAAGACAGTTTCCAATAAGTAGGACCAATTTTTTTCTCCACTCAAGTTCTAGGCAAGTTTAAATAAAGAATCGAAAGAGTAAAGTAGGGGCACCTGGGTGGCTCAGTTGGTTAAGGGACTGCCTTTGGCTCAGGTCATAATCCTAGGGTCTTGGGCATCTGGCTCCCTGCTCTCCCCTGCTTGTGCTCTCTCTCTGTCAAATAACTAAAATCTTAAAAATAAAATAAAATAAAATAAGAGTAAAGTACATGACAAAAAATAAGACTGTTAACTAATTAAGCTAATATTGGAAATAAGTTTTATATCTGTCAGCTAGTGGACATTCTAATAGTGAATCTCATTTTAAGTTAGATTTACCTACTAACTCAAAAGGAGTACTGAATAACTATAAGCACCTATATGGGGGGGGGCAGGTCCCCTTTCTCCATATAACACAAAACAGAGTAGGATACATGTTCTCTATAGGCAGTTAGTTAAATCCCACAGACTAACACAGGAGAAGTAGAGGAGTTTCTTAATGACAAACTCACCAATCAAGTAACTAAATCTGGCTCTCCAGAGAGGAATCACAGAGGTAGAAAAGCCATTAGTGTTTTCTTCTCAAGGAAATTAGAGGACTGAGAAATGTGTGCTCTACCCAGCTATCCCCAGCTTTTTTAGTTTAACCCTCTGGCCTTAAACAGTAAGTCAACCAGACCTAGGACTATCTTCAGGAAAGGAAGGAATCGGCACATGGACAGTCTTCCCCCTACCTTCCTCAAGGCCACTGATCCTTTGTGGTTCCTCTTGGGAGCTCTGGTATGGAACATAGATTTTGCTTCTAGAAGGCCCTAAAGCACCTCAGAACAGTATATTAAAAAGCAATTGCAAATCTACTCTGTAACCAAAACTTTGCATTCAATTCCCACACTATTTCTCCATTCAAAAACTTTCTAACCAAGTTACCCACCATAGCTTATGTGAACTTCTTTAAAAAAGAAACTGAAGGGGCACCTGGGTGGCTCAGTTGGTTGGGCGACTGCCTTCGGCTCAGGTCATGATCCCGGAGACTGGGTATCGAGTCCCACATCAGGCTCCCTGCTCTGCGGGAAGCCTGCTTCTCCTTCTTTCATTCCCCTTGCTTGTGTTCCCTCTCTAGCTGTGTTTCTCTCTGTTGAATAAATAAATAAAATCTTAAAAAAAAAAAAAGAAACTGAAGATACTAAGATAATATTATAGTATTTCCATAATAAAGGGAATAACAAAACTTCAGTGGTAAATTGCCAATAATAAAAAAGGTATGCCAAATGTGAGTACCAATATCCTCCCCTTATCAAATTCCCAGAATTCAGGGAGAACCTCAATTCTGAACTTATAATTCTTCAAAATTAAAGTCTAAAGAAATCAAATTGCCTGTAGTTCACATTCCTCAAATCAATATCCTTTCCACTTTTTTCCTACTTTTCTTTCTGGGTTCCATATTTCAGTGATTATTGCTACCCACACTCTGGGCTCACATTCTAGAAAGCTGGGAGTGGTCTCCACCATGCACTACATATCCCATAGATGTGTGGTTGACAACTCCTAGCAATGCTGTCTCCTCAGTCACTCTTACATATGTCCAGCTCTCTTGCTTCAAGTGACATTCACTCAGGGCCAACTTTTTTCATCCCTCACCTAGATTATAGTACACCTTGTTACAGATCTCTTGCTACTAGTCACCATCTCATCCTCCCTTTATTGTTCACGCTACACAAAAATCAAACTTAATTCAACCATATCTGCTGACATAGAAAGTTAAGCAAACCAGGAAGTCACATTTATATAAAAGAAAAAACGGTATCACCCCATCTACAAGTAATCAAAAAGGAAAAATCAATACATATGCATGTATGCATATAAAGTGACTCCTGTAGGTATTTGGATACACCAAATGTTTACAGTGATTACCTCTGGGGGAAGAAGAAGTGGGGCTAGATGACTATGAAGATGGAATATTATATTTTATTCAACATAATTCTGATTCTAATAATAGAGTAAAACTGTATTATTGATTATTTCAAAAAAGCCAAAGTCTGGAAATATAAAAAAACAACAGTAGCATAATAAAAAGATAGCATGTAGGTTAAACTATACAAAACCCTGGTCACAAACTACTCAGTGGGCTTTCCACTGCTCTGGGTATGAGGTGGTACACTTCTTGGTAGGAAGGCAGCAATGGATGAGGAAACATGGTAACAGAGAAGAAGGGGAGTAGTTGAAACACCTTTGAAATGGAGAAACATTAGCAGATAAAAGAGAATTAAATATCAAAATTAACTTTAAGTTTTCCATCTTGACAGCAGTGAAGATTTATAACTGATACAAATGGCTTATATATGAAGGTGACATACTTCTGGTCATATTTTTATTTCCATTTTGATGGGCTACATTTGGGATGATGGTAAGACAATCAGGTAAAGCTATTTATGTATGTAACCAGAGCTACAGCCTTAACAACAAAAGTTAAGATGAGAGATTTTCTGGTTTCACTGTTGTGAGTCTAACATAACAGTTGAATCCATGAGTCTTTTTGGGGATGGAACAGAACTGGAGAGGACCATAAGACTGAACATAATCCTTAAAGAGTCATGAAAGAATTAGAAGCTATGAGAATAAAAAGTATAGAATGCACAAAGGATTCAAAGGAAGATAATATTTCAAGAAAAGCTGAGATGAACAAACTCAGATTTTAGAGTCATATCTAAGATGAATGTGTTTGAGAAAAGTCTTTTGAATTTGACAAAAAATAGTTATTATTGACATTGGAAATAAAAGTTTCTCTAAATATAACTTTCCCTTTTAGGGAAAAAAGGCAGCGTTGTACAAGTAAACATATTATACCATATTAAACATATTCTGTGAGAAGAAGCTAAAATGGGCAAATGATATGAACATGATAAACAGAAAGTAAACCACAAATAGCTATCAACTATATGAAGAGATCCTTAAGCTCATTTGTAATCAGAGAAATGCAAATTAAAGTAAAATAATTTACCACTTTACAACCATCTGATTGGCAGAAACTAGAAACTTGAATAGTGGTAATTATTAGTGGGAATATGGAGAAACCAGACAAGCTTAATCTTACTCAAGAGCACTCTAGCAATATTTATTCAGATTAAACCTGCTTACACTCTATGTCCCAGGATTCCCCTTTCTGGTTATATGGCCCAAAAATATTCTTACAGAGGACTAAGAAGGGACATCTCTGATGATTGTATTTATCAGGAGAGATCGGATTATGCAGTGGCCACCTCCAAACCCCTTCCTTGCAATAACATAGGTTTGGTTTTTGTTTACACTACAAGTCCATCACAGTTTGGCAGGTCAACCCTGCTCAATGGATTCATTCAGTCTGAGGGTATAGTCCCCCATCTTGAACATAGTCAGCCATTGTGAAGAGGGAAAGATGAACTCTGGAGGGTTTCAAATTGGTAATCATATGCTCTAGGCCAGAAGTACACATGTCACATCTGTCCACACATACTGGTCAGAATTATATATAAGAAGAGGTCAGACAGTACAAACCTCCTGACATGTATTCATATACTGTGATAACCAGAAATATTTGTGAACAATGCCAATGTCTTTCAAAAAAATAATAATCATTGCATCACTGTAATAGCAGATATGTAATCAATTAAAGTGTCTACCCCCAAGGGTACTTTAGTTAAGTAAATTATTGTAGGTTTTCTGTGGAGTATTATGATGCAATTAGAAGCAGAGAATAAGGGGTGCCTGGGTGGCTCAGTTGGGTAAGCGACTGCTTTCAGCTCAGGTCATGATCCTGGAGACCCGGGATCGAGCCCTACATTGGGCTTCCTGCTTGGCTGGAAGCCTGCTTCTCCCTCTCTCACTCCCCCTGCTTGTGTTCTTTCTCTAGCTGTGTTTCTCTCTGTCAAATAAATAAATAAAACCTTAAAAAAAAAAAAAAAGAAGCAGAGAATAAGAATGTATGCAAAAAAGTAGATAAAAAAATAAATACTGAGTGGAAAAATGAGTAAGATAACAAGGTTTTTAACATAGTAACATTTTTGTAAATGAAACATACATACTTACACCAGACAACCAGGGTGTATACCAAATTTGAGGATACATATTGAGCACATTTAGGTTAGCTGACAATGAAGTGAAGAAAGAAATTGAGAGTAAGAAGAGGGGGCAGAAAGTTATGCATTAAATAAATCAAGCCACAGGGTATCCCATACCGACCATCAGTGATGAGCACCATGATTGGAGGACTATTTTGGTGCCTCCCATGAGTTTATATACAAGGAGTAAACAGCTTACATATGATACAGGTCATGATAAAACCAGGCAGTGTATCTAAAAGAACCTGGCCAAAATCAGAATTCAGTGGGGAATTGAAACTCATTCTACAAAGTGCCAATTGCCTATTGGAATGAGGCAACATTTTGAGAATTAAAGGGAAAATGGGGAATGTTGTAGACGTAGAGGCAACCCCTTGTGGTAGAAAAGAACCAATAACTATTGTCAGTTGATGAGAGAAAGAAAAATGGCGGAGTTGAAAAAGGGGCAAATCAGTGTTTGAGGAAATATATGCCCTTTGCAACATTTTGTGGTGACCTCTTAGGATTATTAACAAGGGAGAAGAAAATGCTAAGAATGAGAGGTCAGGATAAGGCAAATTATTATTCTCAACAGCTCTTTAGAAATTTTAAATCAGGAAAGGTAATACTGGAATGCTGATCTTAGTTTTTCAACAAACTATGCAGGCTAACGTAGACAGATGTGAAGGCTCAGTACACTGTCATGCATGTTGCCTGCCTTTTGCTGTCAAAGGCAGTCTCTCCTCTCACGGTGGTCATAACTTCTACCACCAGACTCTATTTTTGTTCACTGCTGGGTTTCTTTTCCTTCTCAGACTCATGTTGTTTCTCCTTAAAAGAAAGTGACCCTGTCTATAATTTGATTCATGTCACAATGGCCAATCAACTTCTCCCACTTTGCAGAAATTAATAATTATGTGATGTTTCTGATGACTTACAGGTTGCCTTAGACTAGAAATACCCATTTTGTGAGCCCTTCATGCCCATCACCCTTTCATACCCTACTACCCATTCCATACCCACAAACAATACCCATGCAAAAACTGCCTAGCTGTCCTATTTCTCCTCTTCCCCTTGTTACATGTCCAGATTGGAAGCTGTGTGACATGGATATTGGGCTAGTAAACTGTCAGAAATCCATAACCACATCTTTAGGGAGCATGATGGTAAAGATCATGCCTTACTTTTATGTAATGCTGAGCCATTTTCTAAAAAGTACTTTTGCATTTACATGTGGGGTCTTCCTGAATTTCCTTGTTAAATGAAAGTGGAAATTGGTGAGTAGACAAAATTGTGGCATTGAAACAGCTGGAAGTCATTCTTGTGGTTAGTCAAAAGTTTCACAGCTCTCTTTTGGCAAAAACATGACCTCTATTTTATAGATCCAGAACTTGATGTCACACTGGAAATATATTCAGACAGAGGAATTGTAATGTGAGGAGGAAGGGCAAAAGGACAGAGTTAAAATCATGGGCTTCTTGTAAAATAGCTTATTATTTACTTGAATTTTTAATAATTCCACATTGTATTAAGGGTTCAAACTAAAACTTAGGAGCATTGATTCTAATATTCATATGACCTTAATGATAATTTATTAAAACTTTTTTCTATGAAGAACTCAAAATAATATTGACATCAGAAAATATGTTATTAGCTAGAGATGCATATGGCTTATAGAGATTATAATAAACAAACATTGATTTTTGCTGAGGTGAAGATCAAGGTAAAAATCAATCAATATTTTTCTATTTCAACAAAATCTTAAAATTACCAGCATCAAAATCCAGTGAGTCTGATTCCTTACTCTCTCCACTGGAGAGCTTATGGGAAATTGTAATATCCTCTGGAGAAGTGAGAAAACTGTTTCTCTGGAACCTTCTTGTATATGTCTTTCACCATCTTCCTGCCTCTAAATTTAAGTCTTGTCCAGATTCTTTGGCAAGAGTTAAATGACATGACACCAAGAGAGAGATGCCTTTTCTTTAAATATTCCCTGCTACAAACTAGGAATAATTACTTTCCTCTTCATTAATTTTTTTTAAAGGAAAGAATGAAAAAAGAAAGCAAAATGGAAACAGGGTACCATCAAAGGAACAGTAGAGAGTATGTCAGAATTATTTCCACATTCTTAATTCAAATCCTAGAGAACATTTAATAAATCCTTCAAATACCCTGTTGTCTCAAAAATTTTTACGAATAAACTATACAAAAGTTGATGGATGACGTTTCATTATCATTATGACAATAAGATTTAATTTTTGAAACTTTAATTGTTTTAAGATTTTATTTATTTATGAGACAGAGTGTGTGCATATGAGAGAGTGCAAGCCGGAGGAGGGGCAAAGGGAGAGGGAGAAGCACACTCCCCACTGAGCAAGGAGCTCACTGGGGCTCATCCCAGGATCCTGGGATCATGACAAGAGCCAAAGGCAGGTGCTTAACTCACTGAGCCACCCAGGAACCATGAAATTTTAATTTTTTACTTTGATTTTACATATATCTTTGTAATATAGTCTATTTTCTCCACATTAAATAACCTTAATAATCAAAAACAATGTTTACCCATTCTTAAACTTTTACCCTTAATATTTACATACATCTATGAAATCATTCAAATTTCCTCAAAAAACCTGTCAAATTAGAAAAGAGGTTAAAAAAAAGAGGTAAAATGCGGAAGATGGTGGCTGCTGGTTTCCAGCCCAGATGAGCCAAGAACCAGAGCCTCACTTCTCAGTGCACCCCCAGAGAAAAGCAGTCAATCAGGCCTGTATCACTGGTCTCCGGCTGCGCTCTGCTCACCCAGCCTGTAACCAAACATTTCAATATCTGGCGCTCAGCCTGTTTGGAGTCTCCAAGCCTAGCTGATTCCTGCAGCGCACTCTGTGCCACTCCTCCCAGTGGAGGAAGGAGGGGGTATCCCGATCTGCCACTTGTGGGGCCACTCGGTGCCTCAGATCATGGTTTAAGCTTCCCCCTGGCATCCGGCTATCCACTTCTCTGGAAGTAACTCAACTGAAGAGTCAGCGAAGCCATCACTATGGTACCGGGGGGCAGCAGCTACAAAAACCAGGGCATCAGACATGTGGACAGGCTCCTTTCTGGGAGATACTGATGACCTGGAGTGAGGCAGAGGGAGAATAGGAAGATGCACCTACCAGCCTCCAGTTTATGGACTGTATTAAATTAGAAGCCTGCCCCTCAAGCCAAAACTTTTAAGCCCCATGTGGAGCCTCCAGACCCAGCAGATTCCCACAGCATGTTACCATGCTGCCCTCCTGGTGGAGGAAGGAGGGGGGTGTCCTTCGATCTGGCACTTGTGGTGACATTGCTTGAAGAGCAGTGGTCTGACCATGCCTTGGATCACAGTTTAAGCAACCAATTCACCTGGATAGTGGCTGATATATTTAGCTATACACCCCCTTAACCACTCCTCGCCATAATGACTTGGAGGAGGATCAACCAACAGAAGAAGAACCCTGAGACTGCAACCCCAGTCACAGAATTACTGAAAATGAACATAAACAATATGACAGAAATGGAATGCAGGGCAGCAATCGTCCAAGCAATGGCTAATTTGGAAGAGAACATTAGTCTCAAAATGGAAGCCCTAATAACAGAAGTGAAAGCTGAGGTTGGAAAGGCTATTGATGAGATGCAATCTAATTTAAATATGCTAAGAGCTAGAGTAAGTGAAGCTGAAAATCGTATCAGTGATTTAGAAGACAGATGGATTAAGAAGGAGGAGCAAGAGAACTCTTAGAGCAAACAGCTAAAATCCCATGAAAACAGAATAAGGGAAATAAATGATGCCATGAAACGTTCCAATATCAGAATTATTGGAATCCCTGAAGGAGTTGAGAGAGAGAGAGAAGCCTAGAAGATATAGTTGAACAAATCATGGATGAAAATTTCCCTAATCTTGGGAATAAAACTAATGTTCATGTCCTAGAAGCAGAAAGGACACCCCCAAAGATCAATGAGGTCAGAAAAACATCCAGGCACATAATTGTGAAATTCGTGAATCCTAAAACCAAAGAAAGTCTTAAGGGCAGCTAGGGGAAAGTGATCCCTTACCTATAGAGGGAGGACCATCAGAATAACGTCAGACCTTTCCACAGAAATCTGGCAAGCCAGAAAGGGCTGGCAAGACATGTTCAGGAAATTACATGACAAAAATATGCAACCAAGGATAATGTATCCAGCAAGATTGACTTTCAGAATGGAAGGAGAAATAAAGAGCTTCCAGGAACGCCAAGGTCTAAAAGATTATGCAACCACCAAGCCAGCACTACAAGAAATACTAAGAGAGGTTCTATAAAAGAGAAATGAAGACAAGAGTGACACAGAACAGAAATTTATAGAGATAATCTATAGAAACATGAACTTCACAGGCAACATGATGTCAATACAAATGTATCTATCAATAATCACTCTCAATGTGAATGGCCTAAATACTCCAATAAAAAGGCCCAGTGTTGCAGACTGGATAAAACGACAGGACCCATCCATATGCTGTTTACAAGAGACACATTCTGAATCTAAAGACACTTCCAGATTGAAAGTGAGGGAATGGAGGACCATCTTTCATGCCATTGGAGCCCAAAAGAAAGCCGGAGTAGTAATTCTCATATCAGACTAAAATTGGATTTTAGTCTAAAGACTGTAGTCAGAGACACAGAAGGACACTACATCATTCTCAAAGGGTCTATACACCAAGAAGATCTAAAAATTATAAATATTTTTGCCCCCAACACGGGAGCAGCCAACTACATAAGCCAACTGTTAAGCAAAATAAAGGGTCATATTGATACAAATACATTAATTGGAGGAGATCTTAACACACCACTTTCAGCAATGGACAGATCATCTAAACAGAAAATCAACAAAGAAACAAGAGCCTTGAATGACACATTGGACCAGTTGGATCTCATAGATATATTCAGAACATTCCACCCTAAAACAGCAGAATACTCATTCTTCTTGAGTGCACATGGAACTTTCTCCAGGATAGACCACATACTAGGTCACAAATCAGGGCTCAACCGATACCAGAAGATTGAGATTATTCCCTGCATATTCTCTGACCACAATGCCATAAAATTGGAACTCAACCATCATAAAAAGTTCAGATGAAAATCAAACACTTGGAAGCTAAAGACGATCCTGCTCAAGAATCTGTGGCTCAACCAAGAAATCAAAGAAGAATTGAAACACTTCATGTAAACCAATGAGAATGAAGATACATTGATCCAAAACCTATGGGTTATAGCAAAGGCAGTCCTAAGGGGGAAATTCATAGCCATCCAAGCCTCATTCAAAAAATTTGAAAAATCTTGAATACACCAACTCTCATTACACCTTAAAGAACTAGAAAATCAACAAAAAATTAAACCAACCCCTCACACAAGATGGGGAATAATTAGGATTAGAGCAGAGATGAATGAATCAGAAACTAGAGATACAGTAGAATGCATCAACGAAACTAGAAGCTGGTTCTTTGAAAGAATCGATAAGATTGATAAACCATTGGCCAAACTAATCCAAAAGAAAAGGGAGAAGACCCAGATTAATAAAATTATGAATGAAAGGGGAGAGATCATGACTAACACCAAGGAAATTGAAACAATCACCAAAAATCACTATCAACGATTATAGGCCAATAAGTTTAACAATCTAGAAAATATGGATTCATCCCTAGAAACCTATAAACTTCCAAGACTGAAACAGGAAGACATTGACGATCTGAATAGACCTATATCCAGTAAGGAGATCGAAGCTCTTTCAAAAAATAGAAACAGAAGAAAAACTTCCAGACTCATTCTATGAAGCCAGCATCACTCTAATCCCCAAACCAGACAAAGACCCCATCAAGAGAACTTCAGACCAATATCTCTGATGAATATGGATGCCAAGATTCTCAACAAGATCCTTGCTAACAGGATCCAACAATACATTAAAAAAGATTATCCACCATGACCAGGTGGGATTTACCCTAGGGATGCAAGCGTGATTCAACACTTGCAAATCAATCAACGTGATAGAACAAATCAATAAGAGAAGAGAGAAGAACAACATGGTACTCTCAACTGATGCAGAAAAGGCATTTGACAAAATACAACATCCATTCCTGGTCAAAACTCTTCAAAGTATAGGGATAAAGGGAACATTTCTCAACCTCATAAAATCTATCTATAAAAAACCCACAGCGAATATCATTCTCAAAGGGAAAAACTGACAGCCTTCCCTCTGAGATCAGGAATAAGGCAAGCATGCCCACTCTCACCACTACTGTTCAACATAGTGTTAGAAGTCCTAGCAACAGCAATCAGATAACAGAAAGAAATAAAAGGTATCCAGCTTGGCAAAGAGGAAGTCAAACTCTCACTCTCTGCAGATGATATGATACTCTATATGAAAAACCCAAACACTCTACCCCCAAACTACTAGAACTCATACAACAATTTGGTAACATGCAGGATACAAAATCAATGCACAGAAATCAGTTGCGTTCTTATACACTAACAAAGAAAATATAGAAAGGGAAATCAGAGAATCAATTCCGTTTACTATAGCACCAAAAACCATAAGATATTTAGGAATAAATCTAACCAAAGAAGTCAAGGATCTGTACTCGAGGAACTATAGAACACTCATGAAAGAATTTGAAGAAGACACAAAAAGATGGAAGAGCATTCCATGCTCAGGGATGGGAAGAATAAATATTGTTAAAATGTCTATACTGCCCAGAGCAATCTATACTTTCAATGCCATTCCGACCAAAATTCCACCAACATTCTTCAAAACATTAGAACAAACAATCCTAAAATTTATATGGAACCAAAAAAGATCCTGAATCGCTAAGGAATTGCTAAAGAAGAAAAACAAAGCTGAGGGCATCTCGTTACCTGATTTCTGGCTTTATTACAAAGCTGTGATTACCAAGACAGCATGGTACTGGCCCAAAAACAGAGAAATAGACCAATGGAACAGATATGGACCCACATATCTACGGGCAAATCATCTTCGACAAAGCAGGAAAAAATATCCAGTGGAAAAAAGACAGTCTCTTCAATAAATGGTGTTGGGAAAATTGGACAGCTACATATAGAAAAATGAAACTAGACCATTCTCTTACACCACACACAAAGGCAAACTCAAAATGGATGAAAGACCTCAATGTGAGGCAGGAATCCATCAAAATCCTGGAAAAGAACATAGGCAGTAACCACTTTGACATCGGCCACAGCAACTTCTTTCAAGACACGTCTCCAAAGGCAAAGGAGACAAAAGCGAAAATGAACTTTTGGGACTTCATCAAAATAAAAAGCTTCTGTACAGCAAAGGAAAAAGTCAACAAAACAAAGAGGCAACCCAGAGAATGAAAGAGGATATTTGCAAATGACACTACAGACAAAGGGCTGATATCCAAGATCGATAAAGCTCAACATCCAAAAAGAAGATGAACATATCAAAAAATGGGCAAGAGACATGAAGAGGCACTTCTCCATAGAAGATATACAAATGGCTAACAGACACATGAAAAAATGTTGATCGTCACTAGCTATCAGGGAAATTCAAATCAAAACCACACTGAGATAGCACCTTACATGAGTCAGAATGGCCAAATTTGACAAGTCAGGAAACAACAAGTGTTGGAGAGGCTGCAGAGAAAGGGAAACGCTCTTACACTATTGGTAGGAATGCAAGTTGGTGCAGCCGCTTTGGAAAACAGTGTGGAGATTCCTTAAAAAAATTAAAAATAGAACTATCCTATGACCCTGCAATTGCACTACTGGGCATTTACCCCAAAGATACAGATATAGTGAAAAGAAGGGCCAAATGTACCCCAATGTTCATCGCAGCAATGGCCACAATCGCCAAACTGTGGAAAGAGCCAAGGTGCTCTTCAACAGATGAATGGATAAAGAAGATGTGGTACATATATACAATAGAATACTATGCCTCCATCAGAAAAGATGAATATCCAACTTTTGAAGCAACATGGACTGGATTGGAAGAGATTATGCTGAGTGAAATAAGCCAAATAGAGAAAGTCAAGTATCACATGGTTTCACTTACTTCCAGTGCATAAGGGGTAATATAGAGGACAGTAGGAGAAGGAAAGTAAATGGGAAGTAGGGTAATTCAGGGAGAGAAACAAAACATGAGACTTTGGACACAGAAACAAACTGAGGGACTTGGAGGGAGATGGTGGGGGATGGGTGAGCCTTGTGGTGGGTACTGAGGGCACCTCTTGCATGGAGCCCTGGGTGTGGGGCATGGGCAATGAATCTTGGAACACTGAAAAAAATAAAATAAATTTAAAGTAAAAAAAAAAAGAATAAACTATACAAAAGTTGATGGATGACATTTCATTATCATTATGACAATAACATTGAAATTTTGAAACTTTAATTGTTTTAAAATTTTATTTATTTATGAGACAGAGTGTGTGCATATGAGAGAGTGCAAGCTGGAAGAGGAGCAGAGGGAGAGGAAGAAGCACACTCCCCACTGAGCAAGGAGCTCACTGGGGCTCATCCCAGGACCCTGGGATCATGACAAGGGCCAAAGGCAGGTGCTTAACTCACTGAGCCACCCAGGAACCATGAAATTTTAATTTTTTACTTTGATTTTACATATATCTTTGTAATATAGTCTATTTCCTCCATATTAGATAACCTTAATAATCAAAAACAATGTTACCCATTCTTAAACCTTTACCCTTAATATTTACATACATCTATGAAATCACTCAAATTTCCTTAAAAAAAAAAATCCTGTCAAATTAGTTAGTAGGTAAAATGCACACACATCCACACTCACAGCCCAGACAATGGACATTCCAATGAAAAGACAACAATGCCTGACCCTGTGAAATGCCTTTTTCCTTCCCTGACCTCGCCCTCCCCTTCTCACCCCATTTGAAAAGAACGCTTAAACAATTGACTGGGAAGAACATATGCAGTGAGCAGGTGGTACCTGCTTTATGAACATAAGTGGTGAATCAAATCACAAAATACTAGAGCTGGAGGTTTCATTACATGCCAATCCCACCTGCTCATTTTATAGATAAGGGAATTATTCAGAAAAATGGCTACAACTGGAGAGAAGTTGGCAGCGCTAGGAATAGAAAGGAGGTCTCTGGTATGCAGCTTGTGAAAATAAGGTCTCCAGCTTAGAGTCTGCATACTTTTCCAAACATGAAATTGAATTTTGCGAAGGTTCTATGTTTCTAATAATGGGAGGTTGGAGAAAGTGGAGAAATTTTAACGAGAAAGAAGAAAGAAATGGGAAATGGTTGCTAAGTTCTGAGCAGAGTTAAACTTTCCAGAACAGAAAAGCTTGTTCACAGTTTACTATACACAGGCACTATTGCTCTGTCCCTGTCAGCCTTGTCTCCAGATTTTTACTGAATAGTCCTTATTCTGAAACTTACCTTCCCTTTATTCCTTTTCTCTTTATTTTCCTGACTTAGCCCAAGAGTTGGAAGTGGCTGCTGCAACGGAGCTACCATTAACCCCTGGCAGCCTTGCTAATAAGTAAGACACTGGAAATTCCTTTCTTAATATTTACTTTGGCTCAAAGGAAGCTGCCAGAGAACTGAGTTCAAACCACACCCTTCCCTAAACCGTCTTACAAGCTCCGTCTAGCTCTATTAAGCAACAATGTCCTAAATCAAACATTAAGCTTGATTCACATTGAAATTAACATGCACATGTCTTTACTAGCAGGATAAGTGGCAACACCAGGTGCTGGTTCAGAAGAGTTTTTCTTAACTTTCCACTTAGGAAGTTCTGCACTTTGAAATACGACACATTTCTCCTCCTTCAGATGGCTAATTTTGCTATGTTTTCTTCTCACTTATACCATTTGCATTCTAATTGATGCATGAAACAGTCATTTGTTTTAAGGCACCATTGAATTTATGTGTTTCCTTTATGCCATTTCCCAGATATTTAATTATTAATAACAACCACTATTCCCATTTTATAGAAGCTGGAATCCAGACAGGATAACATTAAAATGCTCGTCAAAGGTGACATCACGGGTAAATGCACTTGCTGAAATCTGGAGCTAAATAGCCAATGGTATCTCCGTGTTGATGCCTTTCTCACTGTGTTCTCCAGCCTGGGCTCTGTCCCGACCTTGGGACTCAGGCACTCACTTCTCACTTGACATCATTGTTTGGATGTCTGGTGGGAATCTCAAGCTTGTTTGGATGTCTGGTGGGAATCTCAAGCTTGTTTGGATGTCTGGTGGGAATCTCAAGCTTTATCTATCTATATAAACGAGGCTCTAAATACCACACTCTCCGCTCCTTAGTTCTTAGTAAATGGTACCTCCGTCTACTTAGCTGCTCAAACTAGAACCTTAGAGATCTACCTATGAAACTTCGCTCTCCTTTGGTCTCATCACACACACACTAGGAAATCTGTTCAGTTTTACCTCCACAATTTATATCTATCTCCTATCTAATTTTTTGCACTTCCTCATTTCTCCCTAGTTACCAAGATACCCTGGTACCTGTTCAGAGCTACCGCATCCTAACTAGTCTCCCAGCTTTTACTTGATCCTAATATAAGCACTTTTCACCAAACAGTTAAAAATACAAATCAGTTGATATCACTTTTTGGCCTAAAGTGTTTTTTTTGTTCCTCTTAAAAATCCAGATTCTTTCATTTGCTTTTAACAGTATGATCTAGTTCCTGCCTTCATCACAAACACTCTTCTCTTTTACTGTGCTGTAGTTATGTCTATTTTAATATCTAAAATCCTTTTTTCACCTCTGCACATACCTCTTTCAGGGCGATTGATGGTCACGACTATTCTCATTTCTCAAGACCAAGTACCAAAACCATCTTCTCAAAGAGGCCTTCCCCAAACAGCCTACATAAAGAAGCACATATTGTTGTACTTTATCAAAATTATCTCGTCTTAGTTCCATTACTTTATCACCATCTGCTATGATTATTTGTTACTTGTTTGCTATTTCCTCCCACTGAAACATAAATTTCATATAGCCAAAAATTCTTCAGTAATTCTTAGCCATAGTAGCTGGAAAATATTTGTAAGATTTCTTTAAGAACACAAAATTATGAATATAAAATTAAATACCTATTAAGAATAAGAAAAATATGTCAAATCAGAAACTTTACTGCAAATATCACTAAATCAGAGAAGTAAAATAATGTTACTTGTTAACTGGCTGGTGGCTCTATGTTTTTGCATCCTCACCATTGTGGATATGTCTACCTAGTGATGGGAAGGGTATTTCTGAAAGTCACACTGGGCTATCTACCTAATTATTCCAAAATTGACTGAAAACCACATAAATACATTCCATTTCACATAAATTCAAAGTATCCTCAACTCAACTTCCTCTCACCAGATTAAAAAACTGGCAATGACCGCTAGAATGCCACCTGATTTCAGGGAAAGTCTAACAGAGGGGAATTTAGAGTACAAAGAAACTGTAACCTTAATGAACTATAGTGAAAATATCCCACTTCGGAGCATTTCACAGACACGCCATCATGTGATCACATTGGTAAGATCTTTTGGAGTAGCATGAAAGACATACATGCAAGTGGTGGGTGTTCAAACTTAACCTTCACTGGTTTCAGAGTAGTCATGTTGGATTTGTCCACAGTCACACAATTAGTGGCAGGACCAGGACTAAAACCACATCTAATTGATATTCAGTCCCCTGTGCACACAAAATTCCTAGCAGTAGAGTAAAAAGGGAGCAGAACAGGTACATGTGTATGTGGGCGTGTGTTTTGCTACATAAAGAAGGATCAATTGACAGAACTTAACTAATGGTTTTCAATACTGAAAAAATGTGGAAGTTAGCTAACATATGCAAAGGTAGTTTGTATTCATTAAAAAAACAAGTACTCTATGGGCTATGAATAAAGCTGTAATTGGATATTATATTAGGAATATTAAGAAAGTAGGTTGGAACTTGTTTTTTGTAAATTAATTTGGCAGAAATGTGCTCCTTGAGAAACCAGGCATGTTTTGGAACAGTGCTGAGGCTATGAATCATAGTCTCTTTGTTGACAAAATATCCAAAATGAGGAATCAATTCATTAATAAAGTCATGTATGGACAAGTATGGATGTTCCTGACCTCTCTGTCTTCTCCTCCCCCAAATGCTTTCACTCCTGCTGTCTTAAATGAAAGAATACCTCATTATAGACAAATTGGTTATGTGGCAAAAATACGAATCCATAAACAAAGGCTAGAGAAGAACCAGGGGATGTAGGTTAGATCCTGAAATAGAGGTAAAAATAGGCGACCAGGGAGAAGAATGAACCCTTTCACCATATTCAATGATCTGGAAACGCTAAGGCAGTATCTCCCGTGTTCTGAGGAACAGGGATGGAAAGAACAGGATTAACATGGATAATCCTCTGACACAAAAGCTTCCACCAAAAATCATATAAGTACACAAACAGAGGCTCTCTTCCTGGGTTGGATGGGGAGAATTACAGAAATGGAAACTAGTGAATTTGTTCCAAAATTGTGATAGTATCTGAAAGGATATAGGCTCTCAGTATCACCAGTTTTAGGGATTTGATTATAAATGAAGAAATGATTTTCTATCATTTATGGGAATTTTAATATTGTTACACTAATTTCATTCTGAGTTTTTATGATGTTAAACTGATATCTGAAAAACACTCAAATGGAATAGCAGGAGGGTGACTTGGATATCTGAGTTTTATTAAGATGGAAATTCTGTCTTTATTTTAAAGGATAATCAGAGTATATTGATTGTTCTAATTTTCTATTTATTCTTTCTTGACAATATTCAGAGAAGTATTTCTTTGTTATACCCCTACGAATCTGCAATCAATTCTCGGTGAATCCAAAAAGCTCTAATTAAGAGTTTGGTGTATTTCCCATGTCTTAAATGATGTTTCTTTTTCTTTATGTTACCTGCACATAGTTTTTTCAGTCAAAAGGTATAATATAAATAAATTATATTAGTGATTGTTAGATTCCCATACCTTAAAAGACGGAGATGAATCTGTAGATTTCATCTTTTAAAATTTGTCACTCAACAAAATAGATTATGTGGATTTGTTTCCATAGGAATTGTGATATCATTTGTATTACTAACTTTCATATTGCTGATTTTAAAATTATGTACAATGAAATCGGTATATAATTTATAGTTAAGTAAATTAAGTATAATAAAGACATTATTTTTTGCATATCAATAAGTTAAGTTGAAATTGGATCTTTGTTACTTAGTCTCTGGAAAAGTAAGGTGAGGGAATTAGTCTCTGGAAATTTTAAAACAGAAAGAAAAGAGGTATATTTAAATTCAACTTAGAGACAATAAAGAGTTTATTGCAGGTAAAAAAAAAAATCATTGGTTTGGATGTCAGTCATATGTGAGTGTTGTATGATAGGCAAGAGGGTTTTGTTTTGTTTAAGATTTATTCATTTATTTGTGAGAAAGAGAGAGCACACCGAGCAGGGGGAGAAGCAGAAGGAGAGGGAGAAGCAGACTCCCCATTGATCAGGGAGCCTGATGTGGGGCTCCATCTCAGGACCCTGAGCTCAGGACCTGAGCCGAAGGCAGATGCTTAACCTACTAAGCCACTGAGGCACCCCATCAAGAAGGTTTAGATGTGGACTCCCCATTTTCTTATTTGTGTTTAGTGCATTTTGACTAACTGATATTTAGATGACCAGGTTATTTATTTTCAGGGTTTCTAAATATGCAAAAGAGGAGCTGATATGGGCATGAATGATAACAGTGTCAAAAGTAGACAAGCACTAGGCACCTGGGTGGCTTAGTTGGTTAAGTGTCCAACTCTTAATTTCAGGTCTTGATTTGGGGTCCTGAGATTGAGCCACATCAGCCTGCATGCTCAGAGTGGAGTCTGCTTAAGATCTTGTTCTCCTTCTGCCCACCCATCCCCACTGATATGTGCTTTCTCTCTCTCTCCAAAAAAAAAAAAAGTAGGCAAGTGCTTAAAAGTTTTGACTATGAGTGGTTGGATCCACGGGCCAAAGTACACAAGCATTAAACAGATTCTTGCTGAACAACCTGGTCATGATGTGCCAGCAAACACAAGTGAGCAAGAAAATATCAAAGCTGCCACATTTTGTATTTTTGGTATGGGTTCTCAGTCAGCTATGTCCTAGAATAAGAAGTAAAGATGATCTAGTCATATCTGAAAGGAAATGTGGCCAAGATAATCAAAATAAGCAATAATTTGTACAACTAGAACCACTTACTTCTCCCTGACTGGCTGTTATCTCACTAAACCTCTAGAGACATATAAAGATCAGAGCCTAGAAGACTTTTCCTAATTCTACTTAATAAGGATGACTTTCATTGCAGGGCCCTAAATGCTGTGGGTAAAAAGGCAGACATGAAGAGAAAGAAGTTCTGTGATTATGTTTCCTGTGTAATATGAGTTTATGAGCATGTCAAAATGGCTAAGTTACCTGAGATACTGAAAGTGATAGATACAAAAGCAGGGTCAGATTTACGAAATGAGAGTTAAAGACACTTTTTGGATTGCTAGCTAATAGATTCATTATCAAGATTCAAGAAAAAATATCTATATAAAGATCATCTTTGTCATCTAGGCACAAGATATTTTGATGGCTGATAAGGAGTTAGGATAAGGAGATCCTAGAAAACTGTCGAAGGACAGTTTGAGACCTCAAAGGATGAAATAATTTTATAATCTATGATGAACTATAGAAAAGTACATTCCAGTGATCTGGGAAGGCAGGAGCGTCAATTGAGATTCCGGTTCTGGAATAGTCACAGTTATAAACTATATACAAAGGCCAGAGGGTACATTGGAGAAAATGGTACTGGTGTTCCACTATGGGTAGTTTCTGTTCACTGGTTTCTATCGTTGGTAAAGAATTTTGGCCTTTTTGGGGTTAAATTATAGTTTCATAATCTATTTTATAACCCCTAAATTTAAAAATAAGTTTCTTTGTCTCATCCCTTGCTTTTTTCCAACCTTCAATATATTGATTATTTGACTATTTGAGTATCATGGAGGAACCCTAGCTAGTATTCAAAATGATATTATTCTCCATGCTCCCTGCGGTTTTACGTTATTTGAATAAATTCATAATTTCTCGTGTTACCAGTCTCACACAACTCTCTTAAAATTTTAAGTAAAGCTCCATGATTGTTGTTTTGAGATTTGAATTAAAGCTGTAATTTTTTTGTAATTATGTTTTTTTGTTTTCATTTTGTAAAAATGTGTCTGTTCTGTTGAATAGAAGTAGTTTGTAATCCTCTAGTCTTCTATTTTTATTCATGTTTCCTGCCTCTAATTTCTTTGATTTATAAAAGCAATGATTTTAAAACCCAGAAAAAAATAGTTCTGTTAAGTCTGAAAAAGCTGTCCACTGTCCCCCAAATATTCTGGTAAATCTGAACCATTTTGCATTTCACATATACATCAATAAGTTTCCTTGATTCTAAAATTACTTAAACATTTGTTTAAAATAAAGACTTCAGAGCCTGACATAGATCAATTTCCCATGTAATTCTAGGATGAGCCAAATTTGGGAAAGATTAGTTCATATGTCATTGTCTTACTCTAAACACAGAGACAAAATAAATTAGGAGGATACTTTTTACATATGCAGAGTCTTCGCAGAATCTGTTTCATCAATAATGGCATTTCGGGACTTGATTTATCTAGAAAATTTACTTCAGTGATAGACCTTATTGAGAATTAGTTTCAATAGAATCTATGATATTACTCTATTATACACTGGGAACACTTTAATTTAAATCTTTAGTAACTAGAAGTCTCCGGTATGGTAAGTGATTACAACTGTGAATTATGTTAGCAGCAGCTCAGGACTGCGACAAGCCCTGCATGACAATACAAAGAAAAAAACTTGACAACTTTCATTTAAAAGGATTAATTAGAAAGAGTTGCTGAAAACTGTTCTGGGATCTTTTGGCTTAAGTGAGATTAAGAGAATTAGAAGTGACAAATATGTTTTTGAATTCAAGAGGTTTAAGGTGAAAGAATAACACATGGTAGCCTAATTTATTTGTATCTCAAGGTTTAGGAGGACAATGTTTCTTCTGAAATTAAGGTATGTATTAAAGGTTGCTTCTTCAGGTGGATTCAGATTATATCACTGTTCTTCTCTACCCACACCTGTGAAATAATCTTAGGACAATACATGTTTGTAATGTCCAAGATTTTTTGAGCTGGATCAGAATTTGGTAAATTGCAGACACTGATAAATTCCCTAAACCCATATTCGTATTACTGGTTTTTCTTTCTCTAGCACTTGCCTCCACTTTATCATAAATAGTTCTTCAACCCCAACCACCTAACTACCACATTTACAAATGCACAGACAAGCAGTGGTGTTTCCCATGGCTCTACATCAATTGCTCTAGTGGTCAAGGTCACCACTGATTTAAGCAACCGGGGCCATCTTTCTTTTCACCTAAAGCAAAACTTTTTCACCTAAAACTGTAGAGACAATAGGGAGGCTAAAATACTTAATGGAGGACAGTTGTATCTGGCAATCAAGCCAATAGAAGATAAGACTCCCAGCTCAGTCACCTATTTATTAGGTGACACTCCACTAGGTCCTAGTGTCCTTCCATAAACTCAAGGCATCCTGTACATAAAATGCACACCCTATCCTTCCCCTCTATACAACGTGGAAGCCACCCAGACTGCTTATAATGTCAGCAAGATCCCCCTTTCTCCTCATGATCTTTTTCTACAAATTTCTTTGGAAAAAAAACACAGGCTGAGGGTGCCTGGGTGGCTCAGTTGGTTAAGCCACTGCCTTCAGCTCAGGTAATTATCCTCAGTCCCAGGATCGAGTCTGGCATTGGGATCCCAGCTCTGTAAGGAGTCTGCTTTCCCCTCTGTCTCCTCTTTTATCCTTTCTCTCACTCTCTCTCAAATATATAAATATTTTTTTTTTTTAAAGGAAGAAAACGTCTGCTGGGTGTTCTTTCTCATCCTTTAAAAAAAAAAAAAATCACATGCTGAAAGAAAATACTTTCCCAGTCACAAATCAATAAGCTAACCTTTAAAGAAGCTGTGATAATATGGACTTTATGGCTGCGTGGAACATACCAAAAGATGACTCACTGTAATCAATCTGGTAGGGTCATGAAGGAAAATTAGACCAGGAGCTCACCAATAGTTACCTAGTTCCCACTGGAAGAGTTTACTTGTTGCTTCCTCTGCTGTCATTTGGTTCCTTCCTATAAATTTAAATTGACTTGGCACACACTTGAGAAATAGGATTCTACCATTTTACAATCATGACCCCATTTGAGAAACAGCTGAAAAGTATACACCTTCTCTCCAGAAAGATGCATAGATGGACATATTGAGCAAAAGTTGTCTGCAGCATTTATAGGCTACTAGCCCATGTTTGCCATACTCAGAAATGGAACCCCTGAGGGTCATGAATTTGTAGTAAAATATTTTAACTTCAGAGAAAGTGGGAATGTCCCTTTAACTTGTGATTGCAATGTAAAGACTCATTCTTTTTTGATAACCCTAACTTCTTTTGAAATGTGGTCACTGATCAATGGTGACTCTAGTGAAAAACTCTCCTTAGAGTTGTTTTTGCAGTTTCTCAGGAAGATTTACCTTAAACTAGTCACTCTTTCTCTATATAACAACCTTTATCTTTACCTTATGATCTATAAGAAGTGATAGGATACTACATATAAAAAGAAAAATAAATCTCTAAGTTGCTGTACCCAGAGAGGATAATTATAATGCTTTAAAAATAGTTGTCAAGGAACATATGGGTTTGCCCAACTGAATATCAGTTTTAAACTCTAACTCAAAATGAAAGACCCTTTTTTCTCAAAAAAAAAAAATCAGAAGTAAAATACATGTCCAATTACAGAATGCAGATAATGTTGAAAACAAATTGAAATAGGGCAGAGAAAGCACAGATTAAACCATTCCATAAGTGAAAAAAATAGTTATTGAGCACCTAAGCCATGTGCACACAAGAGTTTCAGTACCATGCAAAAAGAAAAATAGCCACAAGAATGAATAATTTGTTCCTGTTATGTATTTTCAAGGAAACCTATACTTGGTCTGTAACAATATTTATTAACCTTTATTAATTATGTTGTTTAATTGTCTGACCTGTCTGCTACAACCAGTTTCATGGAGGTAAGGATTACATATATCATTGTTGTGTCTATTTTACCCTATTTATAGTTCTTATTGATAATTGCATACTTTTATTTATAATAATAAAAGAAATAGAATTCTAAGTATGTGCTAAGTTCTATGCTGAGTACATTATCATTTATATTTCCTTTCATTGCAGTTCCCATGAGAATGTTTTATAATTTGAATATAGTGTATAGAGGACAAATGCACTATTATATATCTTGGACTGAATACATTAATAAAGTTTTTCAGAACTTATATAAGTTTTACTCAGTGAAGTTATACTAATTTAAACAAATTTTTTTTAAGATTTTACTTATTTATTTGACAGAGACACAGCAAGAAAGAACACACACAGAGGGAGTGGGAGAGAGAGAAGCAGGCTTCCCACCGAGCAGGGAGCCCGATGCAGGACTCAATCCTAGAACCCTGGGATCACGACCTGAGCTGAAGGCAGATGCTTAACAGCTGAGCCACCCAAGTGTCTCTAAATAAATTTTAAGTTATATTCTTTGCAATTGGTATATATATGGACACAATTTGCAAAAGATAAACATGAAGGATACACTAAGTCAAATCGAATACAAGAAAATAAATTCAGATGTGATTAATCTGAGGCAGAGATTATTTCCTTAGTCATACCTTGTTAAATATTATCAACATTTTCTTGTTGAGGATAAATTGCAAGATTACACCAAATCTTCAGATTTATAGTGTATATCATTTATAGTTTAAAAAACAATTTTTGCTTTAACTCTCACAAATTATGCCCATTTCTTGATCTAAATGCAGGTATCTATTTATAATCAGTCTCCTAACTGTATTCATGAAATCTCAAGCAAAGAAACTGTTCTTTGGGTCATTTTAAGTGGATGTGGGAATGTAATGGCTTTCTTAATTATTACTTTGAATTTCTGGGCCTCAAATAAATAGAAGGGAGTACCCCTTCCACAAAGACTACCTTAGGTATGCTTATTTCAGCTTACCTGTGCCATATATTACAAAACCTAAAGGACATATAGAATGCCCTTCCATCTAGAGAAGGACATCAAGCAGTTTCTTCTTGTTCTAATCATCATGAAGATACATGTGTGTTAACCTACTTTATTTCCTCTTCTAATATCAAAAGCTATTGGGAGGCCTATCTTGCTCAGGCTAATGTCTTTCTCTTGTAGACCTATCATGTCTTTGCTTTGGAATTTTAAGGCCTAAATACAAAATAAATGTCTCAAGTATACTTCAGAGAGCTCTGTTAAATAATCATGTGAAATATGAGTATCAAGGTGAGGACGTCCTGCTTTCAGAATTCAATTCTAACTCAAAATAAACTCTCCTGTTACAAAATGCTCCACCAGTTGCTTCACCTGCCCTGCCCTGCACCTCTGCTCCTCTGATACGTTTTTTGTTTTCTAAAAGGCTAAAAATGTGACTGAAGGGTAGCATCCTCTTTATCCACTAAAAACAAGGCATCGCAATTCCAACACCCCACTATGTGGTTGCGCTAAGGAAGAGAATGGAAGAAAGCCATCCATATAGCAGGGACAAAACTGACTTCTGACAACAGTGGAAATTATAATTGAGCTATAGATATTTATCCCTCCTAAAGCCTTCTATTTTTCAAATATTTAAATGATGACTTTGCAATACGACTTTCACTTCATCAGAGTCTCTGCAGAAAGTGGAAATTACAGTATGAGATACAATTAAAATGTATATCCACAACCACTCAGAATAATCATAGCTAATTAGAAATTATGAATCATTAAAATGACATGGTTTTCTGTCAGTATGTGTACAGAACACATTCATGCCTTCTAACTTCCCAATCCAATCTCAGTAAATCTAGGGAGGTACATTTGTTTCATTATTTCTATTAAGCCCCTCCATTAAGTAAATTACCATTACAGACAAAGTTTAAAGGTTATCTGGGCTAGCAAACTACTCAACATAGCTAATACATATAATTAGCTGTGGTGAGAGTCCACATTAAACTTTTCCACCTCTATTCTGTGGATTTCCAAAAATAAATCATCTATGCAGTTTTATCAAGGACACTACAGTGCTCCTGATGGAATTCAAAATATTTAATTCATAATTAAATTCTAATTTCTATTTTTTTCTTGTATGCATCATTAATTTTAAGGTTGACTTAAAAAAGAATCAGCAAAATACTTTAATTTGGTATTTCGGGAACAGTGAGATATTCTTTTTTTTTTTTTTAAAGATTTTATTTATTTATTTGACAGAGAGAAACACAGCCAGAGAGGGAACACAAGCAGGGGGAGTGAGAGAGGGAGAAGCAGGCCTCCCGGTGAGCAGGAAGCCCGATGTGGGACTCGATCCTGAGTCTCCAGGATCATGACCTGAGCCAAAGGCAGTTGCTTAACCAACTGAGCCACTCAGGTGCCACCAACAGTGAAATATTCTATGAGGAAACTGGACGTATACCAAAAAAAAAAAAAAAAAAAAAAAAAAAAAAAAAAAAAAAAAAAAAAAAAAAAAAAAAAAAAAAAAAAAAAAAAAAAAAAGAAAAGAAAAACAATTAGAACTGAATAAAATTATGAAATTTTTATTTGAAAACTCAAATTGCTTAACAAAGAGCTCAGAATTTAAACAAAAAATATAAAAAATGTTTCTATTTGAATAGGCGAGATTTAAACAATATTCTCAGAGAATGTCAACTGCCTAGTTTTCATATTAAATTCTTCATATAGGAGAGATATTTTGGTGAGGAATTCCAAGAAAGACAGCCATAGGATAGATCTTCCATCCAATTGCCAACACAGTCTACATATTCACTTATCTCTGCTAAGCCAGAGTATAAGCAGCCAATGCTGGGTGTAGGTGTAGCTCTTTTAAAAATAAACAAACAAACAACAACAACAACAACAACAAAACAACAGAGAGAGATGAGGGTGGAGATTAGGAGAGTAGAGTGGGAGGTAGTGGGAAAGAGAGAATTCCATGTAGACTGCACAGTGAACACAGAGCCTGATGCAGGGCTCAATCTCAAGACAAGGAGATCAAGACCTGAGCCAAAATCAAGTGTTGGACACCCAATTAACTGAACAACCCAGGCACCTCACTGGTGCAGATCCTTTTTAAGCTAGAACTACTGAGGCATAGGGTATAATTAATAGGAAGGAAAATGATGTAACCTCAGAAGAAATTGATGATGGTTCTAAATACACTATCCAAATAAAAGTTTCAGACACCTTCTTTCCTGAAAGGGTGATGGACATGCTCCAAAGTCTAAGTAGAATAAGATTCCAGAAATTTCCAACTTGATGTAGGATTACAATGTTTTAAGAAACTAGTGGGTAGGGTGCCTGGGTGGCTAAGCCTCTGCCTTCGGCTCAGGTCATGATCTCAGGGTCCTGGGATCGAGTCTTGAATTGAGCTCTCCACTCAGTGAGGAGACTGTTTCCCCCCTTTCTCTGCCTGCTTCTCTGCCTATTTGTGATCTCTCTCTCTTTGTCAAATAAATAAATTTAAAAAATTAAAAAATATAAACTAGTGAGTAGTGAGTTTTAAGAAACTAGTGGGTAGTAGTAGGGATTGAGTGTGAGTGGCTTGTGCTTATTTGCATGTAGATGGATATGCTTCTATTATTACATCTATAGATACAGACAAAACACCCACTGTTAATGCATAAAATATTCTCCAGCTGATGCAGGATTGATGCTGCCATCAACATGCTGGTTGTTAAGCTGTTGTCTCTCAGCTTCAGATCCACCCTTATAGTCTCTTCTTTGCAATGCTAAGGCTGGGACTCTATATTAAACTTCATTTCTGCTTTACCAACTGGGACTTGTTACTCTGCCAGTAGGGACTCTGAAAAGTGACTGGATGGCTAGAGAAAGAAGAAAGGATTTACTCCTCCTTGTTATTGCATTATTTTCCTTCCACAGTTACTTGTGCAAATGTTCTTTACTTTCCGAGTGGTATCTAGCACCTGTTTACAGTCTGTATTTCCACATCTCAAGAATGAGCTTCCTCATGCTCCTCACAGAAACCAGCACTAGTTAACCAACACTCTTTCCTTAGAGGTCTGGCTCCCAACACTTTGGGGCCCCCTCCAATCTTCCAGGTTCTGATAATCTTTTTGGGGTAGTAAAGGGTACTCCCAGACAAAAGAAGCTAGCTGTTTTTTGTAATTACCACTTCTGAGATACCTCAGGGTTGCCTTTGTCTTTACTATCCTTCGGTACCCATTTAACTAATTGTCTACATTAAGTTCTGTTACAATAACTGGTGCATTTTCTAACTGGACCCTAATGTGGTAAGTAAAAACTATTTTAATAATGATGCATGAAGACTTGCTCTGCAGTTCTTGGTCTGGTTTGGTGTCCATGGTAGTGGACAAAAACTCCTGTTCCAGTATCCTTTTCCAGACAACCATGTCATCCTTTGTTCCTCATGGGGGATGGATGGTGCTGTCAAAGTTGGTATCCCATCATTCTGATAGGAATGGACTAGGCCCAGGTTGAACAATCAGACCTCCACAATCTTCTGCTACAGAGACTGGTTTAGGGCTATGCATGAGACGGAGCTGGGCTAGCCACGGCCTTTCTTGGGACTTTGCTATTAGAGATGGTGATGTTATGTGAGAGATAATAGTGGTAGAAACTAGATTTAATATACCTTATTGCATGGGATTTTCATCTATAGTAGAAAGAAATGAGAGAAGTAACAGAGAGAAAGAGAAACAAACGACAAACTTTATATGAACACTTAGATCGGATGACTAAGCTACTGGTGACTACTCAGGCATATCTGGAACTTGAAACCAAAAACTGTCTAACTAATGTGCATGAGCAAGAATCATGTGAGGAACTAAAACATGAGTATTGGACAAAAAAGGAAACTGTTTCCCTGAAATAACCAGAAAATATACACTCCAGGTTTACAAAGTCTGTAATCAAGCCACTTTCACTTTTATTACTTAAAAGGTGAGCAGAATGTATTACCAATGTTTGGGAGACTGCTGTAGTCATTTTGCTCACAAATGACATCAGCAGGAAATATTATGTTGGCTATTCTGCCCGTCTTAGAGATGTATTATTAATCAGTACTGAAATATCTTGTTTTTTGTGCCTCTCGGATAGCGTGTTCACAAACTCAAGGTTGATGGCAACACTGCATTGAGCAAACCTATCAGCATCATTTTTCCAACAGCATTTGCTTACTTCCTATCTCTGTATTATACTTTGTTAAGTCTCACAATATTTCAAACTTTTTTATTATTACTCTGTTATGGTGATCTGTCATCAGTGATTATGACTTGCTGAAAGCTCAGATGATAGCTAGCATTTTTTATCAATAAAATATTTTTTAATTAAGGTACGTACATTGTTTTTGAGACATAATACTTTTGCACATTTAATAGACTAAGCACAGTCTAAACATAACTTTTATAAGCACTGGGAATACAAAACATTAATTTGACTTATTTATTGGTTATTTGCTTTATTGTGGTAGTCTGGAACTGAACACCAGCAATATCTTCAAAGTATGTCTGTATATACAAAACTAATTATCATTCAGATTCAATCTGGCTTAAGGGTACCTCTAAGAGTAATAAATCCTTGGTATCTAAGAGTAACAAATCCTTGTTTTTATATGTCTCATACGACTCATTAAAAACCATTAGAGAATCACATCTTTTCATATGGCAGTGTTACATGAGATAATAAACAAATTAGAATAGCTAAACCAAATTTTTAAAGCACCAAGTTTTAGAAGTCTCCTCAATATTTGAATTTTCACAACAGACTCTTGTAAAATAAATAGGTGTTTCTTATATGCCACTCCCTCTAAAACCTGATGGTCTTCTTCCTTTTATTTGTTATAGACCATCACAGATGAAAGAAGTTCAGGGTGACTTGTGATTTCTCTCCCTGCATAGAGATTTCTTTTCTTAGTCTCAGGAAGGATGCTACTCCAGCCAGGAGAGGAGATTCCCCTTCTTTAGGGTATACAGCCTAACAGATTTCTACATAATCTCAAAGGGAAAGACTCCAAGAGGTTGGACCCCAGTTCTGACTGCTCTTTCCACCACTGGAATCAGAACATCTGTGAAGTGATTTTTCATCTTGCTCTAGTGGAATCTAACTGCATCAGACAGAATCTGACAGCTGCCCCTCTGAGATCTTCAACTTAAAAGCCAGAAGGGCTTCTAGCAACCCACATACTTTGTGTGACTTACCATAATTTGGATATCATATCCAAAAGCCCAATCCAATTGTTTTCTTACCATTGTTACCATGCTTATGGAATTTTCCAGGCCCCCACCCCTCACTACACACATGTTGGAACTCTCAGATGCTTTTTCTCTTTGAGCATATGCTAAATGCCAGTCCTGCAACTTTTTTTTTTTCAAATCTTTAAATTCACAAATATTTACATATGAAATTATGCATCTGTTTGCATCCACACAACTGTGGCAGAATCAGAAAGACTTGAAAGATGCAATCCTGGGCCTCTATCTTCCATCCTGGATGCCCATGCCTTCACTCTTTATCCCTCTCCTCCAATGCCCATAAGCTGTAAACAAAACAAAGATGACTACAGTGAGCTAGCATGACTGAATCTTATATTTTCAGTTTCTGTCATAGTCATAAAAAATAGGATTTCTCTCTAATCATGAGGGTATTCATGCCAATTTTCTGTTCTTTAACTAGGCCATGAATATATTAGGTTACCAGCTCTTTGATTTTAATTTTCATTCTTTTTCTAATTTTTCTCTCCTTGCAAGGAGAGAGCTGTATCATAGCTTGAACACTTTTTTTTTCAAAAGATTTTATTTATTTATTTGACAGAAAGAGAGAGATCACAAGTAGGCAGAGAGGCAGGCAGAGAGAGGGGAGGAAGCAGCCTCCCTATTGAGCAGGAAGCCCGATACAGGCCTCCACTCCAGGACCCTGAGATCATGAACAGAGGCTTAACCCACTGAGCCACCCAGGCGCCCTTGAAATACTCTTCTAACAAAAGGTGCTTCCCAATGATTTTGGAATCAACTGAGTGTTTAAATCTTGTTTTTCAAATAGTTTTAAGAGCCCCCAAACAAAGACTTTACCATCTATATATGCACAGTCAACTAAATAGGCCATATATTTATTATAGTTTCATAAATTTTTCAAGTATTTAAAAATATATATGAGTCACCTTTTTGTGCATTAGGATTTTTTAATCATTGTTGTTAGGAAGATATAACCATAATCAATCAATCAAATTGAATGTCCATACAATGTGCTTATCGGTGCTTTGCACATAGTGTTTGTCAATGTCAATTATTATTATTACTATTATTAATTAATTTGTATTTAGGCTACTTTTGAAGTGATTAAAAATAAAAATCTTTGCCAACAAAAACAAGAAGTGATTTCATAATGAAAATTTTATATATAAATTGTAATTTAACTTTTATACAATGCCTTTATAAGTTAGCATAAACGTCCTCAGCATTGTACCAAGACAACTCATTCCATATAAAATACAGGAGGCATGTTTCAAATAATTCTTTAAGTTTTATAGAATTGATTTTCCATTTTCAAAAGAAAGATTTCTTCCAAGCATTCTGCAATTTATCTCTTCAGCATGGCAAAGTTGTCTAACACCCAGGCTTAAACATTTATTTTAATGACTGAACAAGTTTATGTTCTCTGTGAGCAAAACAAAACATCCATTTACCTACGAACCTTGTGAACAAAATTGTAGTGATATTATGAAATTCACTTAATAGCAGTGATGCTTGACAAATGAATTTGGCAAATAAATGGCTGAGGACATTTGCTCAAAAGGGTCACTAAAGAATTGAGACAGGAAACCTGATTTCGGGTTCCTCCCGTGGATAGGAGAAGAAATGAAAGTGTTGCAAGGCAAATATAACTTCAAGTAGCTTAGCCACGAAGAGACATAGATATTAAGAGACATGAGGAAGGTTGAGTGTTTTGTGTGCACATGAATAATATGTTTTTCAAGTTAAGGAAGATTTAAGCATGTGGTATGGACTGAATTGAATCCCCTCCAAATTCATATGTTGAAGCCCTAATCCTCAGTGTAACTGTCTATTGAGATAGGGTCTTTTGGAGGTAATCATGATTAAATGAGGTCATGGAGGAGCCTTAATCCAATAGAACTGGCCTCATAAGAAGAGAGAAACTTAGAGTCCTAGCCCAGATCCTCTCCCTGCACCATGTGAGGACACAATGTAAAGGCAGTTCTTCGCAACCTAAGCAGAGTGCTCTCTCCAGATACCAAGACTTCTGGCTCTTTGATCTCCAGTATTGTGAGAAAACAAATATATTTTAAACTATCTATTCTATGGCATTTTGTTATGGCAGCCCAAACCGAAAAGACTAAAACATTTTTTTTTCCTGACTCTGAATCCTAATGGAAGTACTAGTATGGGTTTTTAGGAAAGTATGTCTTTATTATAGTTAATAATGTTTTAGGCTAGGATTTTTTTTTCATTTGCGAAAAATGTTAATATCTATTTCTAGCTGCAACATTTCTAAAACTCACATCTATTTACTAGTGAGTGGTAACAATTTGAATTTAGACACTAGGTCTCCCTGGTCTGTACCCCATCCTTTTAAACTACTTAGATTTGCATGTATTAGAAGCTACATGCTTAATTATGAATTAGATTGATTTTAATGATAAAACTAAAATTGTATGCACTCTCCAGTGCCTCCCAGTAAACCTAATAGAAGTGATTTGATGATAATTCAGAAGGTGGCAGTTAATTAAATAAAATGGTGAAGGTCATAGACAAACATGCATGTCAGGTTACTGAGAATGAGAGTCCATGATAAATATTTTCTTTTTCTTCAGTGTCCTGTGGTGTTTGTTTTTTTTTCTTCAGTGTCATTTGGTGTGGGGAGTGTGTGTGTGTGTGTGTGTGTGTGTGTGCCTGTGTGTTTAATCCCAGAATTTTTCTCTGTCTTAGGAAGATTTAATTTTACCTACAGTATTAAAAAAAGTACACTATGGCAATAGTTCCCCCCTTATAAAACAATTAATGTGGCAACTCAAGATTTTCTAATTATGTTTAGTATCAAAATAATTTATTTTGGTTATTCAGGAATGAAATTCAAAAATTTAAGTTGAGCATGGGCATGAAAGGACATGCATCCCTCCCCAAGCATGTTCTCCCCTAGGTATTCCTACCTTCAAGCCAATGCCAGAAAAGGAGGAGGAAACAGAGAGGGTGAATTAGTTTCTCCAGGTTGCATAACAAACCATCGCAAAGTCAATGCCTTCAAATAGCCGGAAATTATTTTTCTATTGTTCTAGAAAGTAGATCTGGCTGTGATGCCTCACAGGGCTGTAAAGGAAAATAAGCTCCATGCCTCTCCATGGTGGTTGGCTCTAGGCACCTCACTCCAATCTTTACTCCATGGTTATCTTGCCTCGCCCACTTCCCTGAGTCTCTCAAAGCATCCTTTGCCTTTCTCTCATAAAGTCTGTGTAATTGTTTAGGCCCCACTGAGCTAATATAAGGGAATATCCTCATCTAAAATCCTGCTGTAATTACATTTGCAAATATCTTTTCCCAAAGAGCATTTATAAGTTCCACGGATGAAGACTCGGCATCTCCAGTTCAACCTATACAAAGAGGCTTTTTTTTTTTTTAATCTTTAAAAGCAAGCTTCCCCAAAGAAGACATGAAGACATACATGTAAAAATTTATAACAGTAACAACAGAGTGGAAATAACACCAAGGCCCATTCAGACAAGAACAGATAAACTAATTTTGTTGTCATCAAATAATGGAATACTATTCAGCAATAGAAAGTGAAGCACTGACGTATGGATGGATATGTTACCTCAGCAGGTCTTGCTGAACAAAAGAAGCAAGACACAGTAAGTATATACTGTATAGTCCACTGATATGAAGTTTCAGAAAAGATAAATAGATCAATAGATACAGAAGTCAGAGCCATAATTTGGAGTGGAGAAACAGAGAAGATTGTTAGGAAGTGAGTTTGAGAGAACATTCTACCATGGCATAAATGTCCTGTATTTTGATGAGGTGTGCATTAAGTATGGATATACATTTGTTGAAACTCATAAAACTATACATTTAGGATCTGGGCATTTATTAGCCAGAATTCCACATCAAGTAAAAAGGGGAAGCAATGACTGAACTGAGAAGTAGTAAGAGAAACAACGCCCATCACCCTACTTCCACTATAAAATGAATCCTAGGCTCTGCGCCTCTGTGGATCTTCCCCAGATGCAGTCTCTGAAATATGTTTTCTGGCATATGATCAAAAACAAAATCATCCTGACCATCAAAAAATATATCTGAATTTCTCTGTCTTTGCTCAACATTTCACTTGCTTGCTTGCCTTTATAATTGCTAAATCCCCAAACTATTCCAGGAAGACATACTCTATCATTTTTATTGCTGGTAGTTTATAACACTACTGGTTAGCTGGTATATGCCCAGAGTTTATATGGTCTGTTCACAGTTGATTTGAGGCAAACCATGACCTCACTTCTGCATAATACGCTGGTAAATTGAGAGTCGACTGTGGTTGTCTCATTTCATCCTTCTCCTCATATATCCTGCAGAATTTACATAAAAATCCTATAGATTTCCACTTCATAAAATGATGCTTTCACTTCTTTGTACACAAATTTATACTTCTACTCCCTTCCAGGTCACCTTAATCCAATGACCCAGAATATGTCTTTCATTTTCTTTCATTTATTTTCATCATATGATTTTCAATTTGGATTTAACATGTTGTCAAGTGACCTTTATTTTTTCTTCCCCTGGCACTAGTTAAACCGGATTCCTTTGTGTATACAGTATCATTCTACTGGATCTCACTGCCATTGTTTTGATATTTACTTATATTGGATAAAGAATTGTGTGCTTTTCCTTTTTAAGGAAAAAATAGATTTTAAAAAGTTATATTGTTTTGTATTAAAATAGCAGCAATAAAAGAGTATTAAAATGTAGAGTTATTAGGCTTAAAATTATATATACAGTGACTAAGATCCAGATAAATACTAGAAAATACCTCTAGAAATAGCAAGAGAATGAAAATAATTCTCTTAATTTGTGCAGAGGGATGGAGATTAGGAGTGAATAGCTGATAGAAATTTGGTTTGAATTGCTAACAATAAATGTTTTAGGGAGGATTTGGAGACCCATCTCCCTATTAATTGTAGCAAAATAAAACCTATGTGAACTGAATTATACACTGTGGAGAATCTACAGGGATTTAGTTGGGTTAGAAAGTGTCAACTTCCTGGAACTATGAAATAAGCTGGAAATAATTTGCTCAGAAGTTTCTTGAATATGAAGTGGCTTTAATAAGATAGTTTGATGAGTAAATGAACCAGAAAATTGAGAACTAAATTTTCCTTACATTTCAGACATATTTGCAGTGATGGTAAGGTCAAAACATTTGGATTATAGTTTGAGAATCATCACCTCTTGAGGTAAGGAATATTTAACCAAGTTATTGTCAGGCACTAAAATAAAATCATGAATCCCACTAATTCAAATGCAGTTCATGGGTCTAGAGCTCACGTTTGAGAGAGGAAAACTGAACCACACTGCTGTACATATTATTCAAATGCATAGATCAGCGGCAACATTTGGAGACAGAGGTGTGCAGAAAATCACAATTACTACTACTAATCAAGTATGTAAATCATTTTTAAGCAAAACTGAGTGAATTTAAAGTTTATTTTATAAAACATCATATACATTTTTTATCAAATAGTTCCAAGGAGCACAGATAGTTACAGATAATTGAAAAACGTTGGCATCACTGCCAAGATTGTGTGCTGTTAATGATTGCTGTGATCACAAGTTATTGTAGAGTTCTACTTTCTTGAACATACTTTATTAATGACAATATAAGCATACATCCAGAGCAAGGAATTGCCCTTGTGAATGTCATCCATGTATGATAATAGTCTATATATTTTATGTATTATATATACTATTTGAGGAAAGACAGAAACCATGAGTTCTGACTCTTACAACTGAAGCTACCCACTTTCTTCTCCACAAAACTATACCAAATACATGAAATAATGGTTTTCATGAGGATGCTGAAAAAAAAAACAAACAATTATGCTCCTTCTTACTTACTTATATACTCATTTTTTTCTGATAATTCTGTGATGAGTTTGCCCATAACCCAGAATAGATACTTTATATTCATCTTTGATTGATCATTATACAGCAATACAGAAATATAGTCTTTGTTTGCAACATAATTCTGCATATTATCATCTTATATTTCTCTTCCAGTTGACCCTTTGATTGTGTAAAACTAATGTCTTCACCTTTTGTGTTTCTTCCATGTCCGAGCAGAGAAAAGAGTAAGATTTAGAGGTTGATCACCTAAAATCCACTTTATTATCAGGTAAATTTAAGAAGTACCTGTCCTTTAAACATAATCCCTACACTAATGTAGAACCTTGCTTCTCCTCTGGCCCATTTGCCTTCATTCCTGAATTTAAATATCTACTGGAGGAGTGTGAAGGTGAATATTCTCTGGGTGGAAACACAAGGTTATGAAAGGAAAGCACTTGCCTTATATATTGGTTTTACATATTAGAAGACTTTATTTGGCTCTCTATACAATATATCTGTTGCAGAAATGGAACAACTGAAAAAGAGTATTTTATATTTTATAAAATAAAATGTTGAGGCCAAGACATTTTATAATTTTGAATTTTATTTTGCATTATTTTTTCATGTTTTTATAGTTTTTCATAGTTTTATAGTAAAAATTAACAATATAGGCTATTGAGAAGTCTGACATAATTTTTATTGTGGATTATTATACTACTAACATAAATTAAAAAGAGAAACATGTCCTTTTAAGCCTTTAGCTCTTATAAATTCAAATACAGCAACCAGTTGCACATACATTAGAATAAATTTTTATACCAAATTAACTATAAAATTAATACATTATATAATATTATGGTATTTTAACCAATCAAGTCAATATTATAGTCAACTTTCATTATGACAGAAGAGGGTAATATTTCAAACCTGCTCACATAAACATTTAGACTATATTTTACTTTCAAACCATAACATTTAAGTGGAAAAAAATGAAGAGAGGGAGATACAGGGTGGCTTTCAAAAGAAAAGTATCTCTTACTAATAATAAAAAGCAAACATGTTTACACTAAAAATAATAATACACACCAGAAAGTACCTGTTTATGCAGCAGTAATTAAAGGCTCCCAGGTGAAAACACTGTGATAGTTGCCAAAACTTTCTTACTTAATTATTAATTATTTTATTAGTCAGGATGCTTTCAACTGTAAATAACAGAAAATACAGCAAGAAATGTTTAAAAAATCATTAGCTTCTATAGTAGGAAATCAAGAGGAAGACCGGTGTCATGGCTTACTAATTCAATAGTTTAATTATATCATCAGGGACTTCAGTTCTTTCCTTCCCTTTGCTCTGTTGTTCACATTGCTGGCTTTGTCTTAAGGATGGTTACTCTTGGGCACCTGGGTGGCTCAGTGGGTTAAAGCCTCTGCCTTCGCCTCTGGTCATGACCTCTGGGTCCTAGGATCGAGGCCCGCACCAGGCTCTCTGCTCAGCAGGGAGCCTGCTTCCTCCTCTCTCTCTGCCTGTCTCTCTGCCTATTTGTGATCTCCCTCTCTCTGTCAAATAAATAAAATCTTAAAAAAAAAAAAAAAAAAAAAGGATGGTTACCTTTGGGATCATGTAAAGGCTCTTAGCGGCATAAGAGAATATGCCTCCTTATTAACACCAAGGAATGTGGTCCTTTCTCCCAGTCTGAACAGCCAGAATTTCAATAACCAAGAGAATGGCATATGCTTGTTGATTTAAACAATTCATGAACCACCATTACAACTGGAGATGGAGCCAGCCTCTCTAAAATGAAATGGCTGATTAGTTTGTTTTCAACATCTGAACAAATCTAGGTTTGGTTACAAAGAAGAGAGTACGGAATATAATCAAGCTAGGCAAATACCATGCTCTCTACAATTGTGAGTCTCTTTCTTGAGTGGTCTTAAGAACATTCCTCATTATTCCCTCATCATAGCACCAGAACGAGAGTTTACACTTGGTTGGTACTCAACAGATGTTTCCTTGTCCTTCCTGATGGGGAATTTGAAGGAAGCATCCCTACTGTAGATAAGAATTGAGGAACAACTGAGTAGTGAAAAGTAAATATTAAAATGCTGGCAAAAATTGACTTGTTATCTTGGATTTAATAATGGCCATGCTGGGCACAATCAAAATATGTATGAGAAGCTTTAGAAAAATGATACAATTCAGTCTCACAGAAGTGCTGTGGACCATAAAACATAACCTATGCATTCAAAAATAATTTCAACATACATCAAATCCTTTCCTTACACTTGTTCACTCTCATGATGTTGTCGCTAACTGGGAGCTGTGGCTCACTGCCATTGCCCAGGAACATGGGAGAAAATCATATTGCATACCACTAGCCTGTGAAAAGATTAAAATTCAAAATTTGAAGTACAGTATGTGTATCACTTCTGCACCCTCATAAAGTCAAAAAATCATTAAGTCAAAGCATTGTAAATCATGGACCATCTGTACTCCATCCCTTTCTACTCGGGCCTTTACACATGAAATGTTGGTCACTGTTTAGGAGCTGGGAAAGACTACCCATGCATTTACATTAATTTTTTTGTTGTTTTTATAACATAGTAAATAAAGGAGAATTGAATTGCAAGAATGTGAATGACCAAAAATTAGTTCAATGTTCCCTGTTCACCAAAACGATTTATCTCTAAATAATGAAAGCTGATGAAATTTCTGAACCACTGTAAGTACTATGGGATAAATTATGCAGAATGGACATGATGTCATATTTTTGGAAATTATCTAATTAGCATATACATATGCATATTCTCATAACCACAGGTTTTGTTTTGTTCTCTTTTTCCTTTTTAATGACAACACTCAATGCAGTTAACAGGGATGATAGTGTGCATTAGGATAGGCACTCTCACACACAATTGCTGGAGGTATAACAGTTTCTAGGTCAGAGTCTTAAATTGCTTGTATCTTTTGATCCTGTACTGCCACTTCTCTAACTTAAATATTAAAGCATACAATGCAGAAAGACCAGTCTACATTTTTCTCAATGTCATTCATAACTGTAACTCATTTGAATAATCTAAATATATAAATTTAAATTTATGATTTCAAAGTTAGTGATTAAATACATTCTAGTCCATCCATGAAATAGAATAGAATTTAGCTATTAAAATGACATCTATAACTACATTGAGGATAGCACAGATGGGAGATGAAAATAACCTGATGTCCTAATATTATTGAGCTCTGAACTCACCCAAATATTAGCATGTCCTACTTGGACTTTTTGTTTTGTGAGCTAATACATTTCTCTTTTGTCTGAATCAATCTGAATTAGAATTTATAGATATTTTCAACCTAAATTATTTTAACTAATTTATAGACCACATTCAGTAGTGTGTTAGAAAAATTGCACATTGTCACCAATGGATTTACCAAAGAATTTAGAAGTTTTCAGCATTTAAAAATATAAGTACTTATCAATTCTCTAGATTAAATGAGTAAAATTTATAGATATATATTTAATCATCTTCCAACATCTTAAATTTTTAAGTAATTTTTCAAGGCTCATTTCTGAACAAAAAATTATGGCAAGCTACAAAGAGAAGAACATTTCCTTAGTGTGATAAAGATGTCTACAACAAATACTGGAAATATTTTCTTATATTTGAGTAGTTTCCAATTTTCTAATAGTTTTGAGTCTAATATTTGGAATTTGGGATAAAACAGATGTCTGCTGTCAGTTCTACTTTTCAACACTGTTTTTTAATATCACCATTTAATCAATAATATAAGAAAAATGAGTTCTAAAATATGTAAAGACTAGGATAAAGATACTATTGTCTTTATGTCACATGATTTTGAAGTTAATCAAACAAAAAATAAAAGCAAGATGAAATAAGAAGTAGAGCCAGGTATATATATATACAAATACTTAAAGCAAATATAACAAAAAAAGACAATGACTTAATTCATTAAATGTATGTGGGTGAGGATGGGGTTTGGTACATCCCCAATAGCAATAAAGCTATAGTATCTTCTTTTTTAAAATTAATTTATTTATTTTCAGTGTTCTAAGATTCATTGTTTATGTCCCAAACCTAGTGTTCCATGCAATACATGCCCTCAATACCCACCACCAAGCTCACTCATCACCCCACCCCCTCTCCTCCAAGACCCTCAGTTTGTTTCTGAGTCCAAAGGCTCTTAGGTTTCGTTTCTCTCCCCAATTTACCCTACTTCCCATTTCCTTTCTTTCTCATACTGTCCTCTATATTACCCCTTATGCACCACAAGTAAGTGAAATCATGTGATACTTGACTTTCTCTATTTGACTTATTTCACTCAGCATAATCTCTTCCAATCCTGTCCATATTGCTACAAAAGTTGGGTATTCATCCTTTCTGATGGAGGCATAATATTCCATTGTATATATGTACCACATCTTCTTTATCCATTTATCTGTTGAAGGGCACCTTGGCTCTTTCCATAGTTTAGTGATTGTGACCATTGCTGCAATGAAATATGGCCCTTCTTTTTACTACATCTGTATCTTTGGGGTAAATACCCAGTATTGCAATTGCAAGATCATATGGTAGCTCTATTTTTAGTTTTTCAAGGAATCTCCACACTGTTTTCCAAAGCAGCTGCACCAACTTGCATTCCCACCAACAATGTAAGAGCATTCCCCTTTCTCTGCAGCCTTTCCAACACCTGTTGTTTCCTGACTTGTTAATTTTGGCCATTCTGACTGGTGTAAGGTGGTATCTCAGTGTGGTTTTGATTTGAATTTCCCTGATAGCTAGTGACGATCAACATTTTTTCATGTGTCTGTTAGCCATTTGTATATCTTCTATGGAGAAGTGCCTCTTCATGTCTCCTGCCCATTTTTGATGTGTTCATCTTCTTTTTGGATGTTAAGTTTGAGGAGTTCTTTATAGATCTTTGATATCAGCACTTTGTCTGTAGTGTCATTTGCAAATATCTTCTCCCATTCTGTGGGTAGCCTCTTTGTTTTGTTGACTGTTTCCTTTGCTGTACAGAAGCTTTTTATTTTGATGAAGTACAAAAAGTTCATTTTCGCTTTTGTCTCCTTTGCCTTTGGAGACGTGTCTTGAAAGAAGTTGCTGTGGCTGATGACAAAGAGGTTACTGCCTATGTTCTTTTCCAGGATTTTGATGGATTCCTGCCTCACATTGAGGTCTTTCATCCATTTCGAGTTTGCCTTTGTGTGTGGAGTAAGATAACGGTCTAGTTTCATTCTTCTATACGTAGCTGTCCAATTTCCCTGGCACCATTTATTAAAGAGACTGTCTTTTTTCCACTGGATATTTTTTCCTGCTTTGTCACAGATGATTTGCCCATAGATTTGTGGGTCCATATCTGGGCTCTCTGCTCTGTTCCATCGGTCTATTTCTCTGTTTTTGTGCCAGTACCATGCAGTCTTGGTAATCACAGCTTTGTAATAAAGCCTGAAATCAGATAACGTGATGCCCCCAGTTTTGTTTTTCTTCTTCAACAATTCCTTAGCAATTCAGGGTCTTTTTGGTTCCATATAAATTTTAGAATTGTTTGTTCCAATGCTTTGAAAAATGTTGGTGGAGTTTTGATCAGGACGGCATTGAAAGTATAGATTGCTCTGGGCAGTATAGACATTTTAATGTTTGTTCTTCTGATCCATGAGCATGGAATGCTCTTCCATCTTTTTGTGTCTTCTTCAACTTCTTTCATGAGAGTTCTATAGTTTCTTGAGTACAGACCCTTAACTTTGGTTTGGTTTATTCCTAGGTATCTTATGCTTTTTGGTGCTATAGTGAATGGAATCAATTCTCTGATTTCCCTTTCTATATTTTCTTTGTTAGTGTGTAAGAACACAACTGATTTCTGTGCATTGATTTTGTATCCTGCCACATTACTGAATTGTTCTTTGAGTTCTAGTAGTTTGGGGTATAGTATATTCTTGATCTAAAAAAGACATGTTTAAGGCCTATATAAAAAATAATGCTTGCTCTAGGCCTAAACAAGACTCTGAGAAAAAAAAAATGAGAAGATACATCATGTCCTAGAAAGGGAAAAACCAATAGCATAATGTATCATCTCTTCCCAATTCAACTTTTAAATTAATGTCTTCCCAATCAATATATTTGTGGGGGGAACTGTTGAATTACTATATTGTGCACCTGAAGCTAATATCGTACTGTATGTTAACTAACTGGAATTAAAAATAAACACTTAAAAAAATATTTGTGGGAAACTACATCAAAAACTAATGATGTACTATATGGTGACTAACATAACATAAAAAAATAAATAAAGTCCATCTACTGGAAAGATGTAAAGAGTTGCCTTTTTAAAGGTAAATATTAACTGTGTTGAATATAAAAAGTAATAGAAGTAAAACATGTCACCACATTAAAAGTAATAGTCACTAGGTAGCAGGAGAATAAACGAGTCTCATTTTCTTCCTTAAATTTAAATTATCTGTGGTAAATAAATAATTTCTATTTTCAATTAAAATATCAAATAATTCTTTTTCTAAAACAAGACTATATAGATTCAACACATTAACAAAAATGGCTTAATGTGATCACAATTTTATGAATTGTTATTGCAAAATATTGTGAGGCACAAAAATTAGCTACTATATATAGAGCACCTACTCTGTCAGACATGGCTTTATATTGATAACATAGTCCACTAACATTGCAATGTTGAGATTTTTTTCACATAGAAGACAATTACAGGTTTTCTTATTTAAGAATTATTTCAAGTTTATATGTAGTTATATCAAAATACATCCACATTAATGAATAATTAGTACTTTCTTTAAAGGTATGAATTTACAGGATTTACAGAATGAATTATTCAGAGTTTATTCACATCTTAAACTCTGCAAATATGTCATGTGTGGACAATTTTTATAAGTCAAAATAAATCAGGAAATTAATTCAGAATGAAGTCATATATAATGAGAAAGCTTATTCATATTTTTTAAATACTCCCTCTGTTTTCTATTACAGATAAACCTTCCAATACTTTGGTCATTAAACACTTGTGGACCACATTTTATGACTAAGAATTTCAAATTGTTGAATTACATAAATATAAATAAAAACAAGATATCTCTTTGTGTTAGCTTTACCACAAAAGTGATAGCCTTATAGGGAAAAAATGGTAAAAACAAACAAACAAACAAAAGCTTTATTATATGAAGAAAGAAAGATGTGTTTTTAAGGGGGCAAAGCTAAAAATCACACAGTTCTAAAATCTGCAGTTTTTAAAGGTGTAGATTAACAAAATAAATCTAAAATCAAAGCTGAAATGAGCAGAGACAGTGGGCTATGGATAATAGGCAAGGGCCATTGAACTATTCAGATAATTAAGGTTCATCTATCTATTTTTTCCTAATTATATCTCAGTCTGACCTGAGGGTCTGGTCAGGTTCCCTTGACAATTTATTAGATTTGCTTTCAGATATTCCAAGAGGCATCAGGGGTTTTTGAAAGTATCAGAGGACAATGTCAATATCAAGAACCAGTAGAATCTATCATAGCTGAATTATGTTGCAAGATCCAGGAAACATGATACTGACTAGAGTGTTGAAATAGACAGCAAGTTGGATTAGATGCTTGGACTGAATAATCCCTAGATTTTACCCAAACATCCCAGGAGAAGATGAGCCTATCCTAAGCAGAACCAGCAATCTCCTGAAGACCAATTGAGCAAGTTATGTAAGGCAGAAATCTCAAAATATTTATCTCAGATAGAAATGAAATTAAACAGCAAGAACATAAGCCAGGGACCAGGAAATTCCTTGTGCTTAATTTTTTTCATAATTTTGCAGATTGTGTATGGACCCATGATTTATCTCCATAGATTCATTAGGGAAAAAAATAAAGTCAGTGAGAACTCAACACCTGCTTCAGCCACTAACCATGAGGTGTTTGACTGAGAAACTGAATACGTCTTTTGTTGTGACTATATAGTTCCTAAGTGTCAAAGCTTTTTGATTGAATACTGTTGTGGGGGAAGATACCCAAAACATCTAAATCTGTTCATTTATTCAAACATTCAGTCTTTATTCTTATTAACTCAACAAGGATTTTTCAAACACCTACTGTGTTTCTTGGCCCTGGAAATACAACTGGGAACAAGAAAGTAATATTCCTCCTTACAGAAAATCTAGAGGCAGTCTGCCAAAGTTAAGCAGGCAATTAAATTAAATAATGATAACTGCAATGGCAGAAGACCACCAATCCTGGGCTGGGAAATCTTTCTAAAAGAGTTGACAGTGGATGTAAAACCTGTGATATGAATGTCAGAGACTGTGAGCCAGGCAAAATGTGCTTCCATGTGTGATGGGTGTTAGAGTGGGGCAATGAGATTTGTCACTGGAGGTGTTGGATGCAGACTAAAGATCACATCTAAGGTGCCAGGCCTAAAAATGTGTGTGGTTCCTCTGTGGGAATGAAATTCTTCATTCTGGCTGCATCCCAGTATGATATGAGTGGATAAAATTTAATCTGACATGGAAAATAAAAGCTTGATGCAAATGGGCTTGTATGCCCCTTTGCTGGCACCTCAAGAGTTTGGACTTTTGAGATCAGTGGAAAACCCTGGAAAGGTTTACCATCAGGGAATGCTATGATCCAATTCACATTCTAGAGTAATCACTCTGGCTGCAGCAGCATTGACTGTCTTCCAGCAGGCAAGGCTGAAGTCAGAAAGACCAGTTTGAGGGCAGTAATAATATAGTAATTGTAGGGCTGATATAGGGAATATAGTAATGCAGATGATGGTTGCAGCTCAATCAGTATTGCAGTGACTAACATTGGCTGTGGATGTGGACAAAAATAAGAAATAATTACTATAGTTTCTTCTTTCAGAGTTTAAAAGTTGGATTATTTCCCTGCTTGGCCAATTATCAGCTATTTAGTGGTCTTCTAACTGGTTTCCACATTCATCTACTCTGGCCACTCCTTCTACACTGAAAACAGAGTTACATTTAAAAATATAAAAAAGGAATTGTTTTCCCATAACTAAATGGTCAATTAATCGTTGACAAAGCAGAAAAGAATATCTTATGGGAAAAAGACAGTCTTTTCAACAAATGGTGTTGGGAAAACTGGAAAGTAACATGAAAAGAATGAAACTTGAAACTGATCACTTTCTTACATCAAACAAAAAAAATAAATTCAAAATGGATTAAAGATCAGGCACCTGGGTGGCTCAGTGGGTTAAAGCCTCTGCCTTCAGCTCAGGTCATGATCTCAGGGTCCTGGGATCAAGGCCCATGGAGGGCTTTCTGCAGGGAGCCTGCTTCCTCCTCTCTCTGCCTGCCTGTGATCTCTCTCTCTGTCAAATAAATTAAAAAAAAAATAAAATCTTCAAAATGGATTAAAGATCTAAATATGAGACCTGAATCATAAAAATCCTAGAAGAAAACAAAGACAGTAATCTCTTTGACATCAGCTGTAGCAACTTCTCTCTAGGTATGTCTCAGGAGGCAAGGAAAACAAAAGCAAAAATAAACTATCGGGACTTCATCAAAATAAAAAGCTGCACAACAAAGGAAAGAATCAACAAAACTGTAAGGCAACCTATGGAATGGGAGAAAATATTTGCAAATGGCATATCTCATAAAATGTTAGAACCCAAAATATATAAAAAACATAAATTTTTTAAAAAGAACATATAAAACTCAGTACCTAAAAGATGAATAATCTAATTTAAAAATGGGCAGAAGACTGGAATAAACATTTGTCCAAAGAAGATATCCAGTAGGCCACCAGACACATGAAAAGATGCTCAACATCACTTACCATCAGGGAAATACAAATCAAAAGTACAATGAGATATCATCTCACAACAGTCAGAATTGCTGAAATTAACACAGGGAACAACAGGTATTGTTGAGGATGTGGAAAAACAGGAACTGTTTTACATTACTGGTGGGGATGCAAATAAGTATGGCCACCGTGGAATATAGTATAGAGGTGCCTCAGAAAGTTAAAAAATGGAACTACCCTACAATTCTACAATGATACTACTAACTATTCACCCAAATTATACAAAAATACTATGTCAAAGTCATATATGCTATTCAATGTTTATAGCAGCATCATCAGTAATAGTCAAATTATGGAGAGTGCCCAAATATCCATTAAATGATGAATGGATAAAGATGTGGTATTTATATACAATGGAATATTACTTCAGCCATGAGAAAAATGAAGTCTTGTCATTTGCACTGATGTAGATGAAGTTAAAGAATATTATGCTAAGGAAAATAAGTCAGAGACACAATGCCATATAATTTCACTCATATGTGGAATTTAAGAAATAAAACAGATGAACTTATGAAAAAAAGAGAGAGAGAGGCAACCCAGGAAACAGTCTAAACTATAAAGAACAAACTGAGGGTTACTAAAAGGCTGGGGGGAAAGGCATGGGTTAAGTGGGTGATAGGTTAAGAACAACACTAATAGTGATGAGCACTGAATGTTGTATTTAAGTGATGAATCACTTAATTCTATAACTGAAACTAATACTACACTGTATGTTAATGAACTGGAATTTAAATAAAAACTTGAAGGAAAAAAACTGATGAAATAAACTTAAGATAATAAAAACAATTAAAAATATATTAGATGCTCATGAATTAGAAGAACCAATATTGTTAAAATGACCATACTATCCAAACCAATCTACAGATTTAATGCAATTCCCATCAGAATACCAACAAGATTTTTCAAAGAACTAGAAAAAATAATACTAAAATTGGTATGGTACTATAAAATACCCCAATAGCCAAGGCAATCTTGGGAAAGAGGAACTGGAGTTATCTAAATCCCAGATTTCAAAATATACTACAAAGCTGTAGTAAGCAAAACAGTATGGAACTTGCATAAAAATAGATCAATGAAATGGAATAGAGAGCTCAAAAATAAACCCACTGTTATATAGTTAATTCATCTATGACAAAAGAGGCAAGAATATCTAATGAATAAAAGATAGTCTCTTCAACAAATGGCAAATGGTGCTGGGAAAAATGGACATGCAAAAAATAGAAACTGAACCACTTTCTTACACCATACACAAAAATAAACTCAAAATGAATTAAAGATCTAAATAGGAGACCTGATACCATAAAAGTCCTAGAAGAAACCATAGGCAGTAATTTCTTTGACAGTGGCAGCAGAAATATTTTTCTAGATATGTCTCCTCCTGCAAGGGAAACAAAGGCAAAAATAAACTATTGGGACTACACCAAGATAAAAAACTTTTGTACTGTGAAGGAAAACATCAGCAAATGACAAGGCAACCTACTGCATAGGAGAAGAGACTTGGAAATAATATATTCAATAAGGGGTTAATAGCCAAAATATATAAAGAAATATATAATATATAAATATATAAACTCAACGTGTGCACGCACACACACACACACACACACACCCTAGATAGATAATAGATGACAAATTAGATAGATGGTAGATGGATGATAGATAGATAGATAGATAGATAGATAGATAGATAGATATGGTAGATATAGATGATAGATGATAGATAGATAGGTAGATAGATAGATAGATAGATGATAGATAGATAGATAGATAGAAAGATAGATAGATAGATAGATAGATAGATAGATAGATAGATAGATAAAAGATAGAAAAGGCAGAGGACTACTTAAATATGATTTTTAAAATAGACAAAGGAACCAAACATTTTCCTGAAGATGACATAAAAATTGTCTACAGACATATGAAAATATGTTCAACATCACTAATTATCAGAAAAATGCAAATCAAAACCACAATGAGATATCACCTGACAACCGTAAGAATGTCCATAATCAAAAAGATAAGAAATAATAGGTTTAGCCAGGCTGTGGAGAGAAAGGAATCCTCATGCACTGTTGGTGGGAATGAAAATTGGTGTAGCCACCATGGAAAACAATATTGAAATTCTTCAAAAAATTAAAAATAGAACTACTATATGATCCAGTAACTCTATCACTGGGTATTTTCTCAAAGAAAACAAAAACACTAACTCAAAAATATATTTTTAATATCATTAAATTTTATTTTTAATTACTTAATTATTATAATCATTATTCATTGTTTTTAAGACCCAAGATATGGAAGCAACCCAAGTGTCCATCCACAGATGAACAGATAAAGAAGATGTGAGGAGCACCTGGGTGCTCAGGTTAAGTTACTGCCTTCGGCTCAGGTCATGATCCTGGAGACCCAGGATCGAGCCCCACATAGGGCTCCCTGCTTGGCAGGAAGCCTGCTTCTCCCTCTCTCATTCCCCATGCTTGTGTTCCTTCATTAGCTGTGTTTCTCTCTGTCAACTAAATAAATAAAATCTTAAAAAAAAATAAAAAAGATGTGAGATACATACACACACACACACACACACACACACACACAGAAGAATATTACTTAGCCATAAAAGAGAATGAGATCTTGCCATTTGCAACAGCATGGGTGGATGTAGAGAGTATAATGCTATGTGAAATAAGTCAGACAGAGAAAGACAGATACCATATGACTTAATTAATACATGGAATTTAGGAAACAAATAAACAAGGGGGAAAAAGATTAACAAAAAACAGACTCAAACTCAGAACAAAATGGTGCATGCCAAAGGGGAAATGGTGGGAGATAGTGAAATAAAGGATATTAAGAAAAAATAATAGTAATGATAAGCATAATTTCTTTTTTTTAATTTAAATTTAATTAGCCAACATATAGTACACCATTAGTTTAGATATAGTGTTCAATGATTCATCAGTTGCATGTAACACCCAGTGCTCATCACATCCCATGTTCTCCTTAATGCCCATCACAGTTACCCCATCCCGCTGACCCACCTCCCTTTCCACAACCCTCAGTTTGTTTCCCAGAGTCAATTGTCTCTCATGGTTTGGCTCCCTCTTTGTTTCTTCTCATTCAGTTTTCCCTCCCTTCCTCTATGATCCTCTGCACAATTTCTTATATTCCATGTATTAGTGAAACCATATGATAATTGTCTTTTTCTGATTGACTTATTTCACTTAGCATGATATGCTCTAGTTCTATCCACATCAATGTAAATTGTAGGTATTCATCCTTTCTGATGGGTGAATAATATTCCATTGTATATAGAAACCGCATCTTGTTTATCCCTTCATCTGGTGAAGAACATCTCAGTTCCTTCCACAGTTTGGCGATTGTGGACATTGCTGTTAGGAAGATTGGGGTGCAGTTGCCCCTTCATTTTACTACATCTGTATCTTTGAGGTAAATACCCCATTGTGCAATATGCTAGGTTGTAGGGTAGGAAAAAAGCATAATTTCTAATTAATTAGGTAATAATTCATGAGGATAATATTATATTTCTGAATATGTATATACCTAACATTACATTGCCAACATGTATAGGTGTTTATATGCAGTATAAATACATACTGTATATTTGTATATAATATAAATTTATATATATTACATAATACAAATATAACTTATGTTGTACATAATATAAATATATAATGTAAAAGTATATGTACATACAGAGCTATATGAACTTACATTATATAAGGCTTGAGTTAAGACCCATATATAGAATACTTGATGGAAGAACTCATAAGCAAACAATCTTTAAAAATATGCCTGAAGTATGTATAAATTACAATATGACCCCTTTGAAAAGAGCAGTTGTTACCATGGTTATATCAGAAGTCAGGTGACAGGCAAGAAAAAGAGGGCTTCAGTGAACAAACGGACCCTGGGCCAAGCAGCGGCAGGGTGGGGGAGCGGGAAGGTTTCCGGTAAACTAGAAGAAAAGAGGATGAGCTATACTCCTATTTGTTAGAATTTGGTTACATTTTTAGAATTAACATTAATATAAGAAAATGAACTGTGCAAACTGTCAAGAAATTATATTATTATTAGCAAAGTTAGTTTACATTGAAGTGAGTTTCAGAAATAATAAGAAATTTGTATTAACACTATTTATGTGATTATTTCCTGAGTTTCAGAAATAATAAAGAAATTTGTATTAACACTGTTTATGTGGTTATTTCCTGTTCTGAATACTTCCTGAGGAGCAATGTACAAAGACACCAAGGCATCTCAGTGATTTTTTTTTTAAGATTTTTAAAAATTTATTTATTTGACAGAGAGCGATCACAAGTAGGCAAAGAGGCAGGCAGAGAGAGAAGAGGAAAGCAGGCTCCCCACCCAGCAGAGAGCTGGATGCAGGCCTCGACCCCAGGACCCCCAGACCACGAGCCGAGTCGAAGGCAGAGACCCCAACCCACTGAGTCACCCAGGCGCCCATCAGTGTGTTTTTTAAGGGTTTGAACTGCAGCTGAGAAAAAAACAAAAATAAGCAAGCAAAAAAACCCAGAAATAAGTTGTCATTTTAAAATAGCATATTTGAATGTTTCTAATAATTCTTTAAATTGACCTTCAATGTCATGGAATTTTTTTGAAATGCACCTTTGTAAATGTAATCATGTGTACATTATTGAATAGTCATGTAACACTGCCTAAATCACCCAGATATATTCGACTTATTACTTGTCCCTATTAGAATACATGCATGGTTCCCACCCACACCTAAAAAATCTTTAATCTGAATCACCCTAGTAAAAAAAGTCACTTTTTTACTTTGTATACTGAGTGGATCAATAAAGTATCATTAACTTCTATAACTTGTAATGATTTGGGAAAGCTATGTTGAAGTTTGCCTTTGCAGAGTCAATTAGGTAAATGAGCCTCTACAAATTAATACTGTAAATAAGTGAATTGTGGCCTGCACGAGTTAAGGGCACGTAATTGTCCTCATATATTTATAAACCCAATTGAGAAAGAATAATTTTGTAGATTTAAGAAATATACTATCACAAAAATATATTAATATATTGCTTTTACAAATATTATTACATATTATAATGCATTGTTAAAAGACAATTATATTTACTAAGAAATATCTCATTCAAGTGCCCTGTCTTTACTACTTTAATATTTGAATGTGCTAGCATTATACAGAACCTAATGAAACGTCAGGGCCCTGAAAATAAATGGTAGTCATTACAGTTCATCTTTTAATTTTCAAGGTCAGGGATTCATTGTCAAACTGGTAACCTAATAAACATAAATTAATTTCTCTAAATTTAATTAATTTAAATAATTGCTTCATGGGTAGAACTAACCAGTTTATATAAACAAAGTTGAATTTTACATGTCTATGCATGAAGTTCTACATCCCAATTTCCACCCCCCATACTTTTTTGTCACCCATCCATCTTTCATCTACCTAATCTACTTCGTGAGCTATTTGCATAGCTATAGATCTCAGACTATAAATCATTTCTATCATTAGTCCCATTCCACCAAGAGAAAACTCTAACAAAGATGCTAAGTAACTTGATTAGTGTCACACAGCAAACAGTAGGAAAGTAGAGAGTGGAGCTCAAAAATGTACACCTTCAAATCCATTCTCTCAGTCACTGTAATGGACTGTGACCACAGGCTCTCTGACCAAAAAGTCCCAAAACCATTCCCCAATGTGCTGGCAAACATCTACGTCCCATTCTTTCTCAGTTTGTACCACAAACCCAAGGTCCATCACTTACATCAGCCATTTGAATTTTACAAATTCTTCATATCTTCTCAAAATGAAATAACATTCACTATGGCTTTCCAATTCTCAATATAAATATTTTTGTACGATTCTCAACCATTGGGTCTATTCCTCTGCTGTGTCATTTGTCATTATCTGCCTTCTTTTGTTTTTGTTTTTAAGAATTCTTTTTTTTTTTTTTTAAGATTTTATTTATTTGACAGAGAGAAACACAGCTAGAGAGGGAACACAAGCAGGGGGAGTGAGAGAGGGAGAAGCAGGCTTCCCGCCAGGCAGGGAGCCCGATGTGGGGCTCAATCCCAGGTCTCTGGGATCATGACCTGAGCCGAAGGCAGTCATCACTCGGTCAACTGAGCGACCCAGGCGCCACCATTTTTTTTTTTCCTTGATGCATACTCCCTCTGCGACTAACTTATGAGCTATTTGATAAGAACCAACTTGCTATTTTTTTATTTTTATTTTTTTTTTGCTATTTTTTTTTAAATCCACCAAAGTTTTTATAGTTTGCTTAGGAACTGAAAACAAAGAATAAGCTATCCATTTTCTTCAGTTTGAAGACTAATTTTCACTGTATACATATTTTTCAAGATTAAAACTTTCTTTTCCTAAAAATTTTCACCAAAAAATGTATTTACATCTACATTAAAAATTTCAATAATTTAAACAGCAAATTATATAGTACCTAGATCAAAATATGAATATCTTTAATAAAGCCTAAGCCTAGGAAGCAGAGGAAGAGAATCCACATATACACTGTGATAATTGGCAAAATAGAGCAGAGACAAGGATTACATTTGCAAAGAGCTCTAGAAGGTCCTAAGGGGGAAAATAGGAAAGAGAAATTTAGATTTTATTTTCAGGTCCCAGGATGCCAGGTTTAGACTATCATGAGTGGGGGGGGGGGGATGGGAGATGGATACTACTTTATAGTCGTAGGTGAAGAATGAGTTTACTGGGGCAGAAAAGACCTGGGGCATGAGTTGATTTTGGGAGAATAATTTTAGGTTAAACTTACTTTATCTGTCTATCCAAGTCTGAGCAGCTAGACATAAGTTTCCCCAAAATAAGAGCTATATGGAACTGAAAAAAATGGATATATATAAATTTTATTATGAATACTGTTTAAAAAATCAAGAACTTTCATTTGCATTATAGGAAGCCCAAGCATGGTACTAGCAAGCGTGGAAATGAAACCCATTTATTTTAGTGAAAGAAACATGATTCATAACAGAGGTAGGAAGATGATTACCAGTAATTACGAAAGAGGTCACAACTGTGTGAGAACAGAATATCCCACTATGGGGCTACATAACGGGATCAAGCAGCAGAGGATGACGGTGACGTAATGGAAGAAACTGATGCCCATGGGTTACAGAGGTTAATATCAAAACCTCTAAAGAGAAACTATCATAAAGCTAGCTCCCTGCCAGAAAGTGGAAGCTATGAGAAGTTGGAATCCCAATCATTCTGCTTGGTGCAACTTGGACAAAGAGTTAGACGAAAAGTATGACTGCAATTGTTATTCTTGTAATCATATCTTCCTCAAGGTTCTTCTGGCTAATGTAAAAGCACGTGCTACACAGCATAAAATAAATATTAAAATTGAAAGATACTGGTGTCATTATTAAGTGATTAATTTTTAAACTGTTCTTTCAATGATTAAGAAATGAATGGTTAGCTGATCTAAGCCAAAAATCTGGTTCTAAAAAAAGGGTTCTCTGTTGTGTTGCAATTTCTGAGAACTTCATGCATAAACTCGTAGCCCAATAGTCCTTTGAAAACATGCCTCTCCACAGCAATGCTGCTGTGTGTCTACAATGCAATCTTTTCAGTTTGGGTCTGAATTTATTGTACCATTTTCTCTCTTACCCCTTCCTAGCCTCCACAGATTTAGGGTCACCTCCCAAACAGCCGTTAAATAAATAAATAAATAAATAAATAAATAAATAAATAAATAAATAAATGAATGAATGAATGAATAAATAAATAAATAAATAAAAATAGTACTACCTGTCTCTTTTTCTAGAGTTCATCTCATTGGACAGGGAGAGCCAAAAATTTCATCATGGAGAAATGTTGTACCCAAATGTTACCAAGCAGGTCTAATGTGATTATAAAGATCTTAAAGTGCATGTATTAATCTTCAAATGAGCTGATTCATTGTCCACTGAATGGTAGCATCCACCCCTCTCCCGTGTACCTGTTCAGTTAATTATTTCTCCCCGTTACGCTAGGAATTCCACAAGGTAATCCTGCAGCATTTTCTTTGTAAAATAAATCATTATCTTTTGTCAAAGGAGTGTATAATTGCAACAAAATAATAGTTCAAAACTGCTTACAATTGGCTTTTTACATTTGACATCTGCAGAAGAGAATAATTGCCTAAAGACCATGTATAACCTTGATTTAAATGACTTACTATGCATACTTTGCATATATGCAGTAAAAATAATCTTCACTCAAAACAGTTTCCCCCTGCTAACAAATTATTTTGTTTAAGTTGAAAACAGTAGACATTTATAATCCCCTTGTCTGTTTTATAACTTTGTGTATCTCACATCCACTTCCTTTTACATCGTTGCCCTACTTTATAATCCCAGAGATTGTTTGTAATATATATGTTAACTTTTGAAAATAAGTCTGAGGAAAATAGAAAAGTAAATTATACAAATAGGACAGAGAAAATGAAGGTAAAGGTAGTATTCATGTTCTTTTCCTCCCTTTAAATGTACATACCATTAATGCTAAGAGTGACAGTCCCATAGAAGGACAGGCAACAGCATAACCTGCTACTAAATATCACTTGATGTCCTGTAGACCATCAGAAGACATAATCCAATTAAGAGAATTCCATTTTGCCTCTGTTTCTTTCATAAAAGGCAATAATATTTCTCTGAATGTTAAAGGTTTTGTAGGGCATTTGGGGGAGTTACAAGCAATCTGAAGGGGTAGATTCTTTGTATACTTTCACATCTCCTATCTTAAGTGTTGTCAGATAAAGGATCAAAATGAACTGGAAACCAAATAGAATGTTGGCAGAGAAATGTCTTACTCCTCTTAAATAAGAACACAATTAATACAGAAAAGGGAAATGCTCATAAGAGAGAGGACAGACCAAAAGTCTTCAAAATATTTGAGAATGCCTACCATGCTTTGTGATATTACTAGCTGCCTTTCTTTTAGTAAAATGAAGACTCCAACCATCATTAAGTTGTATTTAAAGCTTTGCAGATGGTGGTCAATATTAATAGATGCTTACTTGTATCAAGCTGTTGGAAAGTCCAAAGTAAAAATTGCTCAGTGATGGGCTATAAGTAGAGAGGAAGGTTCCAAATGGTTTGAAAACTTTGACATATGGAGAAGAAAAGCCAAAGAATTAAGGATCGGAAATAGAGGGCAAAGCAGCTGGTCCACAGGCAGGGCATCTGGGCCCTTTTGGAGAAAAGACATACTGATATTAATATCAGCTGAGTTTTCTAGCATTGGAGGAAGTGGCTGTGTTGGATTAGAGTATCCTTGCCAGAGCAGAGTTTTTTAAATAGGACTCAGTGAATGCCTGGCTATCTCCCTAAGGTTCTATAAGGTCAGTATGAGAGCTTTTTAAGAAATGTACTGCTTTAAAAAAAATAAAAAAAAAAAAAAAGAAATGTATTCTGCACCCTGGGTGCCTGGGTGGCTCAGTGGGTTAAAGCCTCTGCCTCCGGCTCACATCATGATCTCAGGGTCCTGGGATCCAGGCGTGCATTGGGCTCTCTGCTCAGCAGGGAGCCTGCTTCCTCCTCTCTCTCTGCCTGCCTCTCTGCCTACGTGTGATCTCTCTACCTGTCAAATAAATAAATAAAATCTTTAAAAAAAAAAGAAGCGTATTCTGGGTGATTTAATGATTTTATCTTAAAATGAAGTACAATGAGGTACTTCAAAACTGGCATTTCAATGTCATTGGCTATAATTGGATCCAAATTTCTATTCATTATTAATTTATTCCATCAGACACACACACACAGACACATGTATGTAGGTGTATATACATGCACACACACAAAGTCTCTGCGATATGCCAGATACTAATTGAAGACTGAGCATACAAGAGTAACAGACAAAATTTTTGTTTCCATAGACCTTCTATCTCCCATGATAATATATGGGGTAAAACAAATCTTATCCAGAGAATTAAACAGGGTGATGTAATAATAAAGCATGCCCGAGTACAGACTCCTGATAAGGAGTTCTGCAAACTCTTCTATTAGATCTTATTTAAACTGAAATATGCATAATGAAAAGGAGAACATCAAATAATAAAAAAGAATTAAGAGAAACCCGGGCAGACAAGTTAGTAGGAAGACCAACACCAACAGAGAGGAACCAAGAAATCATACAGTGGCTAACTTGGTAAATGAGTGTTGATATTACATTGGTGACCGGGACCAGGCCATACAGGGCTCTGCTGTCCGGGACAGGTTTCTGAATCCTTCAAATTGCAATAAAAAAGGAATGCACATTTTTAAGCTCCAACAGTGCTATTTAAAACATAGTTCTGACTCCCAAGTGGATAATGGATTATGGCAAAGTTAACAAAGATTCAGTTGAGGGGCTTATAAGAATCCATTCAAGAAAGAAGTACAGTTTATAGTATGATACAAATAGTACTTAGGGAAGAAGTACATAGACTCATGTGGTGAAAGTTCCAAATGAGAGGATAAATTGTAGAGAAAGAGCAACGAGTCCCTGGCAATTCTTTGATCACACGGATAGACAATGTTCTATTTTGTGAGTGGTAAAGACTCAGAGGTAAGCAGTTTGATGGACGAAGGGGTACTTGGAATAAAGAGTTATGGTTTGGGCACTTAAATTTTGAATTGCTTATTAGTCATCTAAGTGGAAAATTCAGGTAGGTAACGTAAAAATGGTCTGAAGTTTCCGGGAGAAAACCCAGGGCAAATCAATGACAGAAGAAAAGTGATAATGCCGTGGATATTTTAGAACTGTTGAAAAGATTGAGAGATGCTCTTAGAAGAGTAAATGATCCACTTTATGATCATTTTGCCCATGTCCAATGTAAAGTGAAGGGTATGGTGTCGTCCTTTTAAATAGCTTACTCAGAGTCAGACATAAAAAGCCCCAAATCAAAAAGGTCACACTGGGATAATTTCTTATGCAATTTTATAATTTGCACATCTTTGCCTTTATAATCTAAGTATTATAAAATATAATAAACACACAATTAATTTATTTTTTCAAGGTAATTCCCATCAATATTTTTTAAAACTATACCTTTTGAACATTTTTTAGTACCCATTTATACAGATTCACTTTAATTGTTCAATTCCCACTTCCAAATTTCTTAGTATAATTAGGAAACTTCTACACTATAAGTTACTTATATGTCCCCTTCTTGTTGAAAATGTATCTCTCTTTTTCAAATTTGGCCATTTCGAAAGGATGTATTAGGTATTCTTGACATTTAAATACATGACTAGCTTTGGGTAAAATGCTACCAGAAAGACTGACTTCCTGTTATTAAATACTTTTTGTTCTATGATTGTTTTGTATCATACCATTCATTTTCCCACTCATCTCCCCTTACTAAAAATAACTGTATTTTACCAGGTACTTCACATTTAAACTGTTTCTTGCAACTTAAAAATGGATTGGATTTATAGTGATCTTATTAAATAAATTCTTTGTACTCTTTCCTTTTATCAATGTAAAATATGGTTTTAGTTATTAACTCAAATAAAAATGTTTGAAATGTAATTTACTTTTAAGAGTTGAATGTTTTGAACAAATCATAGTGGATTACATTCTTGTTCATAGAATACAGGAGGAAATGAAAAAGACATTTTTGCTACTATTTTTAAAGTGTGATTTTTAAAAAAATCAAATGTATACATGAATCTGGGAAAATAAATATTTTAAGATGAAAAAGATTACATTATTTATGCATTTTCTCTGATGATGCTAAAGATGATTTAATAATAGCTTCCAGCAAGGAAAAAAATCCCTTTTATTAAACTACACATTTCTCTGATTAATATTAAATTCTGGTTTCCTAATGTGTTCTTGCCAATCACCTACCAGCCTCACCAAACATGTCTTCTTGGAAGAACATCCTTCTGTACGTTGGTGGATGATGTTGCCCTTACCATTGCCCTGTTACTTCCAGTCACCACAGAGAATCCAGAATGATTTTTATAACATATTTATCACATCACCTTATTCTTCTGCTTTAAATTTTCCAGGGTCTTTTTTTTTCATTTTATTTAATATAAAATCCAACTCTTTCCCAGGGCCTGTAAGGTCTTACACATTTTGTCCTCACTTCCTTCCCTATCCCATATCCTACCAGCCTTCTCCCAGTTTACTAAAGCTCTAGGCACATTGAATCTTTTTCTGTTAATTGAAAATAAATAGACTGGCTCCTTCCTTGAACTTGCTTTCCCTTCCACTTAAAACACTGACTTATTATTTAAGTTTCCATTTAACTGCCATCTCTTTAGAGACATGGTCCCTGACCACCATATCCAAAGTAAACCCATTAGCTTCTATTGTTTTAAAAATCATATCTATCCTTATTTCCAGTTTTGCTCCATACTCATGACTACCCAAAATTATTTTTTGAATTTTATGTTTCTACTTGGAATAATTATTTATTGACTTGTGCATTGTCAAAACATACTTTTTTGTAACTGGTACTCAAAATAGTATGTGTCACACAGAAAAGAATCAGGAAATATTAAGTTAATTGTTGACAGATATCTTGAGGGACATTAAAAAAACTTTAAATCTTGTAAACCTAGTAAAATGAGCTTCTATCCTTTTCAGCTCACAAAGGCTAATGAAATTCTTACGTGACACCTTTTTAAAAACTGCCATTAAAATGCTTATTTATTGCAATGTTGATTTACTACTATGAGGCAGATGATACTTTCTGATCACCTACTTATTAAGAAAATTGTGGAGGAGAGAATTAACATGTACCTAAAAATCCATTATGTTCTGGAATTTTGATTGACTAAATAGATGTAACTATCATACAAGCTACACACAGCTCCTCCTGGTCTCCATCCTTTAAGATCTCTTGGGATGGTCTGGCATGTCAATGCCTTGAGCAAAAACAAAACAATTTTTTCTCCTCCTCCAAGAGGAAGCAAACTACACTAGAGAACTCTGTTTGGGAATGAAGCATGTGTCTAAGGTAAATATTAGTTCTTTATACAGATAAAGAATTTGAAGTTCATAGGAGCCAATAACTCCTTTAAAGTTCAAGGGTGTGATTGTGAGAAGTCAGCTCTCTTCAAATAGTTTTTTCTCACTGTGCTAGGTTTTGAAACACCTCGTCAGGATCTTTTCTGGGATGTTCTAAAAACAAATCCAAACGAACCTGGTTAAAAAAAATTCAGTCAGTGTTCCTCTTTTCATATTTTCTCTATTTCAGAAAAGGAAACTTATTTACCTAGTGATTTATTCCCTATCTAAATATGCAACAGCTATCAAATTCTATGTATCCTTCTTCTTAAATATCCCGTTTCCACACAATCTTGCCTATACAACCAGCCTTCATTACCTACATCACAATCATAACTACATCTTTCTTACTAGGTTCCAACACAGAATTGGAACTATTGGACCCCTCCGAATTCTACTGTCTTGACCAACAATGACCTTACCAAGGAAAACGTTAGCAATCATTTTTCTTCCTTAAGATACTACTATAACTTCCCAGTGATCTCTACAATAAATTGCAAATACCTTGGCTAATTTTTTTAAAGTCATTCATTTTTAGAGATCAACCCTCTGCATAAGTAGCACACATCCACTGTTGCTTCCAGGAATGTTGCCTCACACAGCAACATCACTTTCTCATATATTTAATATCCTTCCAAGTGTCCATTCTTTTATACTTTTTGCCTCCTCAATCTAGATACTCCATCTTCCTGACCAAGTTCTAATGTTCTTTCAGCTCCCAACTCTAATGTCCCATCTTTAGGGAATGCTCCCTAAATCTCTGCATTTGAATTAGAGATCTCTTTTCTAACCCTCTTAACCTTTGGGTACCTATTTTCCAGCATGTAATTTCTGTACTAAAATAAAGCAGTTGATTAAAGTATGAATTCGTGAAGGCAGTGCATAGTTCTCTTTCAGCTGAGTGTCCCAGGATCCCAAGTACTTAGCACAATGCCTAGTGTAGAAGTATGTTTTAACATCTGAACACATGTTGCTTGAAGGCAACATGTACATGAAAATTGTACTTCTTCATAATTCACAATTTTTCCTGGTATCAACCTTAGTAGGCATCTACAAAAAGTAAAGCCACTGGATGAGATAATCATTCTATTTCTGCTAAATTCAGTTATCTTTGCAGTTCAGTTCGCATGTGGGTGGTCTATTGATTGCTTCATATTAGTTCCTGCTGTGTTCTTCCTTAGAAATGAACTTTCCTATGCTTCATGTCTGCATCATCACAGAATCTCCGGGATGTTTGAAGGTGTCATGAAGTTACCTCGACCAACTGCAAAGAAGCTCAAATCATTCATTTTGACAGGTGTCATATCAGTGATAATTTATTACCTATCTTTGATTATGCTCTGACAAATTTTATAGAAGTAATGAAATTTTAGTAATTCATGACAGCTCCACTATGATCTCTGCAATTGAATATGTTTTCTTGGCAACAAGAACCCAGAGAGAAGAGATTAAAACTACTATTTCAATGATATTGAAGGGGAGGGGTATTCAGATTTATATGATAGTAAATAGACTTCAAGTTAAAAAAAAAAAAAAGGAAGAGTATATAAAATTGGCTGTTATAAAACAGAACCATAGTGGAAGATTTGCTAATGGTTTTATGATTTTGAGGTTTTGTATCAAGGGCTTTCTTTTCACATAGAGATTGTTATACTCAAAATAAATAAAAATGTGGCTATTCCTACAGGAGGAGAAAAAGGGCAAATAATCTATTTATATAATTGAACTAATTGAAAGTTCTTAGGAAAGGGTAAGGGGAACAAAGTTCATAATCTCTTAATGTGTTTCTTTCTTCAGTTCAAGACCCAGAGAGATAAATGTGATCATTTTAGCTAATTACATGAATATTTTCTAAGCTTTCCTCACCTTTATTATTCTTCTTTGCTATTTAACTCGCCAAATTTTCCTTCCTTCTAAATTCCAAATGAAAACCATTAAGTAGCATTATTAATATACCTTAGCAATATATTTTATTTTAGAGAATATGGAGTTAGAAATAAAGATTATCCACAACACATTGAAAAGGGCATAATGAGTTCTATAATTAAAGAGATACCAAAAAACAGTAAAAATATTTTCATTTTGATTGTAAAACATTAGCTCCAACTCATAGCCTTCTGCTCTACAACTTACATCTGAATAAAATAGAAAGTCAGAGTAATTCTGCAAGCCCTTAAAAAAAGTTCCATTTATCTAATTTTCTCAGAATCTTCCAATTTTACTGTCGTTGTTAAAGGTTAAACTTATATCACATTTTATCTATACAAATACAGTGTACTATCTCACATCTACTGCAAAAATATATCTCATGATAAGACACATTTTGTCATACCAATATTTTCTCCTTTAGTTATCTGATTAGCTCAATGATGGATATCACATAGCAACTGATAAATGAATTTTTTCAGGAAAACTCAAAGAAAATCGAGCTTGCAGATGCACACTTTAGTTCCAGTTCTGGGATGGTTTCTTCCCTCAAATCACATCTTATCATTTTACTTTATTGTGGGTTTTAGACAACTTTTTTCATATGGAGACATCTTAGATATGGTGCTTCTTATATCTTGAAAACAAGGATATCACTTTCATTCATTCTTTTCTTTCACATAGCCTGACAGCAATACACTATTTGGTTATGAAAATAATGTAAATCCTACATGAGAAATAGGAAAAGATGAAAGAAAACGGTCCTTCAGATTAAAGGAGAAATGTATTATTACTAGTTAGCTATCTCATGATAAAATGTGAAAGGATAGAGGATGATATAGCAGAGGTGAGGGGGATCTACCCAGGATAAATTTCACTTAGGGCCCTAGACCTTATGCTGGGTAATCAATTCCATCTTCCTCAATTATGCATCTGTTTTAAGCCTCCTCAATAATGCAATTTTTATTTAACAGATACTAAAAAGTTCTCTGACATTTATCATGGGGTAGATTTATTTGCTGTCCCTACTGAGTTATAATCCAAAGGGGAAAAGCAAGAATCAATTACTAAATGCTATAGAGGAAACAGCAATTTTGTTCATACTTCTTTCTTTTTTTATCTCTTCACTTATTTATCAAGTGAAGAAGCCAGTGAGAAATGATGTTAGACTTTTTGTGACAATGTGTCTTTAAAAGCCAAAGACCTGAGCATACAGTGGTGGGTCAGAAAAACTCCAGAAATGCCTTGGCCATGCCCAGAGACTATTTTGTTGCTCTCGCTTTTCTCATTAAAACTTTCAAGGTGAACGAATATGTGCTCTTAAAATATCACCATTTTAAATCCTGCTTGTTTGGAACATTTCACAGTCAGCCCATTGATACCATCTTAACGCATACACAGCTGGAACTTTTCCCATATGAGTCTAATGACTTTTTCTTTGAATACTCCACCTCCTTCAGTTCCGCCTTTCTAGACAGCACAACATACTGAGTGTTGATTTATACCAGGATACAGGCTGTTCTTGCCTTTTCTTTGTCCAGATTGTGTGAAGGTCACAGTGAACAACAACTTCTCTCATGTACTTGTGCAATATTACAGAAGCCCAGGGCTTCACTCGGCTTCAGGTTATTATTTGGAGATTTGAATCCTGACTTCTTTAGCTGCTTGATTTATTTTTTGCCTTTCCCTAAATTAAAAATACTACTAGTGCTTATATATTTCACTGTGTGTTTTCATCAGGTTTTCAAGTTTTATTTGCTTTTTCACATTGCCTTTCCCAGGATATCAAGAGGAATGTAAATTTCAGTGACTTTTTTATCATAGCAAATAAATACCATCTTTATATGAAACACAGTTCTAGTTCCTAGTCCATCAGCTTTACTCCTGCACCTCTCTTTAAGAAACAGAAGTTGGGGCACCTGGATGGCTCAGATGTTAAATGTCTGCCTTCGGCTCAGGTCATGATCCCAGAGTCCCAGGATCAAGCCCCACATCAGGCTCCCTGCTTGGCGGAAGGCCTGCTTCTCCCTCTCTCACTCCCCCTGTTTGTGTTCCCTCTCTAGCTATATTTCTCTCTGTCAAATAAATAAATAAAATCTTAAAAAAAAAAAACAAAACACAAAACGAAGATGGTCAGGATTATAAGGGAACCAAAAATCATCAACCTCAGGCCCAATTAATGCTTGGACATCCGGAATTCTGCAAACATATCCAGTTAAAGAGAGCTAAATTCCGGGGCACCTGGGTGGCTCAGTTGGTTAAGCGACTGCCTTCGGCTCAGGTCATGATCCAGGAGACCCGGGATCGAGTCCCACATCGGGTTCCCTGCTTGGCGGGAAGCCTGCTTCTCCCTCTCTCACTCCCCTTGCTTGTGTTCCCTCTCTGGCTGTGTTTCTCTCTGTCAAATAAATAAAATCTTAAAAAAAAAATTTTAAAAAAAATTAAAAAAAAAAAAACAGAGCTAAATTCCTCACTAAGCAACACATTCCATTTTCCAAAGGCTTGTATTGTGAAAAAGTCCACCCTTTTGTCAAAACTAAAACTATTACATTCACCCACTGATATATTTAATACATTTTGAGCAATATAGAACTTTCTAAATTCTTCTCCCCAGGATATTCCTTGAAGACAGTTCTTGTACCTCTTTTTTCTACTTGCTCCAAATATTTCCTCACGTTCACCACAAGACCATCAAGCAGCCTCCCAGTGGTACAAACTTTCTAATATGCTCTAGCTTTTCAGCCTTTCTAATATACAAAATCAGCAAATGGTGCTGCTATATGTGGAGTAGAACACAATCATATCATTTCTTTCATCCTATAATATTGCTATCAGTACAAATTAAGCTTAAAATTATTTATTTTGGAAGATGTTGCAATGTCTTGACAATTAAAATCACTAAAACCAAATTGCCTAACCTTTGTCTTATAGAGTCTAAGTAGGGTTTTATACCCAAACTAGAGCATTACATCTATTTTTATTACTTTTTGCTCATTACATTTGACCTGAGATTTCCCAGAGACTCCCACCAAAAGTGCCCAATCAAGACACAGTGGGAACTTGAGAAAGACAGTTAAATCAAACTGTGGTGTGGACCAAGAGGACTTTACAAAGAAGCACTTTGTGAAGAAACCTATCTTTCACTTGTCAAGGGAAAATCTGAGAAAGGAATGAAATGAAAAAAGGAAGAAAATTTTTCCTCAGACTTTAGACTAGAGAATGTGTGTCCATTTGCATATGGTAGAAATAGATCACTATAATATATGATGCTATTATTTAATTAACTATGTGTTAATTAATGTATAATCAAATAAAAATTACACCCTGGTCTTCATAATAGAGATATTTATCAGTTGGCAGCACAATTATTAAATATAAAATCTAAATATTTAGTCATAGAGTTTGTTATTTCTATCTGTTGAGTAGAAGATATCCCAGGGAAGGCAAGTTACATAATGTATGTAGCATTTAGATAACACTATCTATATGGAAGTTTAGGTCCTTAAGTATGCTTAATAACAATAAAACAAAAATAGCATGACAGCATTGTAAATAAAAGCAAATATTCTATTTGTATGAGAGGTAGGACAAGGTGAGCATGAGTGCAATTATTTTCCTGAAAAAATAAAGGAAATTTCATTTAAAAACAATTCCTTGAGCAATATACCATGGAAGGTACCAGACATTGTTCTAGTCCCTAGGCAAACAGAATAGAGTAACTCCTCAGAGGACAGAAAAATTAAATAGTTAGCTGTCATTGAAAATTAGAGGGTAAAAATAAATCAGGGAATTTAGACCAATAAAGCCACATAAGATATTCAGTTATTAAATATAGTCACAAAGTAGAAGTGAGAAGAAATACTTGGGTATTATTTGAAAGAGATGATAGAACAAGTCAAGAAAAGGTTAGGATAGCAGGAGAATGAGGTGCCAATACAAAGGCTGGAGTGTTCCTGGGCTGTTCAGGGAATTACAAGAAACCAATTGTGTACAGAACATGATGAGCAAGAAGCAAAATAAGGAGATATCAGAGACATGATGGTGGTCCCAATCATAGGACTTCATTGGTCTTTGAAGGAACTTTGGCTTTCACTTCGAGTGAGGTGAAGGCACTGAGGGGTTTTGACAGAAGTGATATAATTTGACCTATATTTTAAAGAGGTTACTCTAGCTGCTCTATTGAGCTTAGATGGTATGGGGGATAACATGAGAACAGAACCAGCAAGAAAAATGAGAATGAGGTTGCAAAAATCTATACAAGAAGTAGTGGCATCTTAAAATAAGGTTGGAGCAATAGAGCTTGTGAGGAGCTGCCAATTCTGAAGCTATTTGGAAGTAAAACATGTATTAATAAAAATTATACTGGAAATCTTTTAAGAAGGAAAATAAAACCCACGCAGGTCTTTATTCCCTTAATCTTATCCCAAGGTGAATCCAAAAAAATCAATATATGAAATAGTAAGAACTCAAAAAATATTACAGTCAGAAATGCAGCTGTATTTTTCTTATCAGTGAAACAATCTTTAATCAAACTAAAGGAAAATAGTTTTGTCTCTACTTCTGTTGCAATTATTATTTATAATATGCTAAATACTATCCTGGTGTTATAATTATGTGATAGATTAAATAAAACCAACCCCCAAATTTCAAATAACATTAAAAAAAAGGGAAAAAGGAACTTAATGCTTGTAAAATTGTGTATATGATTCTAAAATGTAAAATTTCAGTCCTGTTCTTCTAGGGGAATCATAATGCTTAAAAACAAGCCCGTCCTTTTATTTTTATTTTCCTCTTGTTTGGGTGTAATACAACATGTCTATGGGAAGTAGGGAAACACTATTGTTTTTTGCTGATTTGTTAACTGACATTATAAGACTTATTTATAGGCTAAATTTAAGGGGAGGGGGAAGAAGAGGTAAATTGAAAAACAATGAAATCAAGTTCTGTGTTCCTAAATGTTATAAACATATAACTTCTGGTAGACAACCTTCTCTAGTGGCTCCCAATGCGTTTAGGAGTCGGTAGTGTGCGTACTCTTTTGCAATCCCTCCATCTTGAGTGCGAGCTGACCCTAGTGGCTTGCTTACAATAAATGAAATATGGCAAACCTGATGCAATGTTACATCTCCGATTCAGTTACAAAAGACTGTGACTTCCACCTTGTTAATGTTCTATCTTGGTGGTGCTCTTCCTTGTCATCTCACTGTTGCTGTAGTGTACGACACTGCATGGCAAAGACACATCATAGGAAATAAAATAGACATCTAGCCAATAGCTCATGAGAAAAAGCCGTGAAAGACTGACTTATCCAATGTCTATTGATTGACTAAGATCCTTCACAGAGAAGCTTTGAGGTGATTATATCCTTATATTCCAGAACCAGAGGACACAGCTAAAAATCATGTGAATATCTGACCCAGCAATCTGTGAAATAACTATGAGGTAATGAACATGTATATTTTAAGATACTAAGTTTCAAGTTGCTTTTATTTATTTATTTTCTAAAGATTTTATTTATTTATTTGACCGACAGATCACAAGTAGGCAGAGAGGCAGGCAGAGAGAGAGGAGGAAGCAGGCTCCCCATGGAGACAGATGCGGGCCTTGATCCCAGGACCCTGAGATCATGACCTGAGCCAAAGGCCGGCTTAGCCCACTGAGCCACCCAGGTGCCCTTATGCAATGATAGAAAACAAATATACACTTATTTTAATGCATAGGTGTATTTAGGAGAACTGGCAACACAACTGTGAGCAAACATTTTTATGTAGATTGTCTATGAATTTAGTGTCCTAATATCAGTCACAGTCTTCCATTTTACTTGATACTATAACTATGTAGTAAGTATGGCAAGTATGAGTTTATTGTGATCTGTACTGTTAATATATTTCACAATCTCAAGATTCATTAAAGTCAGAGAAGTATGTTATACTTCCTTGAATTTGAGGGATGGAAAGAAGTCTTTCCATTTGATTTTCCTTTTCCATTTTCCCCTGATGATGTTTTCAAGGATCTACTACTAAAATTTAACTGGTCATTTGCTCTTGTAGAGTATCATATTAAGAGACTATAACTTTATGATAGCTAAAATATATTTTCTGTGCTATATTTTAAAGTTATCTAAGGGATATATCATAAGGGAAATTTAATCTAAGATTGAGTAAACTTATTAATAACATACCCTATGAGGAGCATGGTCCTTAATTGTATCCAATGTCAGGATTATAAAGATGAATTTCTCTGAAGGATTTTCTTTCTATCCTCAGTGAAATATTCTTCCTTTATTACAATTCCCTCAAACAGTAAGTTCTTGTATTAGTTTAAAAGAGAATGCTATTCTTATTACAACTAGCCAACACCCACTAACAGTGGGAAACAAGATAACTAACTAGTTACTTCCCATGCTTGTTTTTCAAAGGCTTTCATACAACATTCATTCAGTTGTACTTCATTCTCGGACATTAGCCTTTCCAGCTACAGTTCTCAAAATGTAGAAGACTATGCTACAGTGCACGGATTATTTTGAAAACTGCTATGGCCACTTGTCAGCAATGTGATCTTGGGGGAGTTAACTGATACTTCTGAACTTTATTTTTCTTATCTCTAAAACGGGGGTCATAAACTATAGCACATATGGTTTAATTTTTTTCATAATTGTGAAAGATAAGAAAAATAAGATTTAAACTCAAATTTTAACTTAAAAGCATGGAAGGTATTAGTAATATATAGTGTGTCACGCTATAGTGTAGTAGGAATAAAGTATGAATATTTTCTCAAACTTATATGCTCTCCATTTGACAAAAGATATTATTATAATCAGTCTGTATTAGAGTCAGTAGTAAGATAATGATTATAAAATTTATCTTCTGCTAATGTATTATTAAAACACAACATAGAAATAAAACTAATAATATCAAGGAATATAAGTTCATGTCTCCTACAAATGAAGAGTTAATAGTAAGTAATCCAAATACATTGAAGCAAAATAGCATCTTGTGTTCTTTATATTCATGCCTTTAAATTCGGTCTCGAAAGAAATCACTTGAAATATCTGCAGTTTTCTCATGGAGCTCACTAAACCCTTAGCCCTGGGTTAGCTCTTGACATACACCCTACAGAGAAGTTTTCTCTGCATTTTATCATCCTTTCATTTGAGATAAAAAGTCCAAGCAAGTATATTCAAACATAGTTTTTCTTGAATGAACAGGGAAGGGAGACCTCTGAGATTCTTGTATTCTGCTTTTTAGACCATCAGGAATAGGTATGCATGATTAAAGATTGCATTTGCTTAAGAACAGTAGCTAAGTAAAAATGACTTCAATATAAATGAATCAAGGGTCAGTTTCTGGCACTGTAGGATCATTGGAAATATTAGACTATTATTTACTGTAGTTTGTGTAAACCAGGGCCTTTCAGATTGCCCACTTAGTCTTCTTAATAGTATTTTTTTTAAGTGTATTTTCTCAGTAGGAAGTCCATAAAAGTAAAAAACGTAGAAAAGAAAGGTATCTTAGGTAACATATTTTGCCTTCAAACATTTAGATTTTATTTTTTTGTATATGTACAAGAAGCTATGGTTAGAGCTGCCAGAGTCAAGGCATTTCTATCTCACTCTCTTCTCTGAAGTCTATCCAAACTACAAAATGCATGAAGCTCAAATAGGAATTTTCTATCTTCAATAAAACCATGAAAAGCCAACTCAACTTCAAACCCTCATCTATAAATAAGCTGCCAAGAACAGTGATATTGGGACCAATTTGTGGCATGATGCCTAGGCTTGATCTCTCAGTGTCTGTGTCTACATCCATATTTGCATTTGCATCTCTGTCTGTTAATATATATGAAACCAAGTAGCACAGATCTAAAATATCTATGACCTACATAGCTGATGATCAATTACTGATGTGAGATAATAAATTGATGGAGCTGGATGGCTTATGGGGACCATGTGGGCCTTAACCACACCGCAGGGTGGCAGAGAGTGAGGCCAAACAAGGAACTGACAAATATTCACAAGTACAGGTCTATAAATGAGAGAGATTAAAGGGGACAATCCGTCACAACAGCTAATCACCATCCACTAAATAAACTTATAAAAATACAAGATGATCAAAAACAAAAATTTGTGAGATAATGACTCCATCTGGTCTAAGTTTACTTCCTTTTCACCCTCAATACTCAGAGCACTGAGTGGGTCATGGTGTATACATATGATCAGCATGGACAGGGTAAGAAAATGTTCAGAGAAATATTTCCTTCCCATGTTATTTTTCAGGAAAGAGCTGATCCTGACAGAATAGACCTCACTTAAAAATGAATCAAAAAAAAAAAAAAAGAAAAGAAAAAGAATCACGACCAGAAGGAATCTGCACCCAAACTGAATAAAGGTAGCATAATATAAAATGCACAAAGTAATACAAAAAATGGAAAGCAAACAAAAGTAGCTATTCAAATTAATGAGAAAATAATAAAAAAAACATTCCATGTAAATATTTTCAAAGAAACATGTTAAAATATGGCCCAAGATAAAGAATTCAAGAGAAAAAAATTAAACATTAATAAGACAGAAGGAGTTAAAAAGTAAGCTAAGGCAAGGAAACATAATAATGAAAAAAAAAGAAAGAAATAGAAGTAAATATCATCTTACTAACTCCAAGAATTACAACAGACATAACTAAAAACATAAGCTTAGAAAAAAGCATAGAAAATAGAGTTGAGAAAGGTGAGCCAAATAAAAGTGGATTCACAGATCCAGTGAGAAGCCAGGACCTTTTACATGCCTTGGCCTTGAGTAAGACCCCTGGGACAGCCCAGGTTCTGACCAAGTTTCAAGCATGGCTGAGAATGAGATTACAAACAGCATTGCAAGGTTGAAGCTCTACGTGAAAGGTTGATATAGTGGGATTAAAGAATGCTACATCTAAAAACTAAATTATATAGAGTTATGAATTTCCTACAGAGCTGATATGATTTTCTCATGTTTCCCAAGCTGCTGGACAAGGGAGAACCTTCAACTTTTACTAGTTAGTTTTCCCATCATCTCTTCTGATAGACGAAGATTTTTCTTTTTTTTTTTTTATTTTAAATAGTCCCTGCTCTTCCCTCCATCATGTTCGTTCCTCTCAAAATGCTATTTTGCTATATGAGAGAGCTTGCCATATACTTACATGAAGATTGTCTCTCTTTTTCTAACCAGGAATAATTAATATTTTACTGTCATGCTGCTTCCACAAACTGGTATAGAAAATGAGAGGAGAAAAGTTTTCTGCAGTATGGTCTCTTCCAAGACCCTTCAAAATTCTGCTAGGCAAAAAGTCCTCCTTTGTTTTTGGTTTTCTCATCAACCAAGCTAACCTGGTTTCTCCCTCTAATGTTTTAGTTCAGAAAAGGGAGGTTAGCACATATTGACGGTACCCCTCATTCCTTTTTACACATTCTCTCTTGGCAGAAGAGCTAGACTTTCCATTATCTGTATGTGATGTCATGAGTTACTCAGGCCTACAGTAAAGTAGCATGTCCTTGCTTGATAGGACTGGTTTTTGAATGGTATATCAGTTATGGTACTGTTTTTCTATGATCAAAAGTCACCTGAGAAACAAAGTTGAAAAATGACCTCTTTTTTGGAGGAGGGATTTTCCAATCTTGGGGCTATAAACCTTACAGTTAAACTTTGAAGGTATAAAGCTAGAAGGTTACATAAAGAAGAAGAAAAACTGGCTTAATACCACCCAAATGACACAATGTAACTAAAATATTTTCCTGTCACTTTAACAGAAAACTTTTTTTTAAATGTAAGTTTGTATGCTGAGTGTAGTACTGTTAAGATGCAATCATTGTAACTCACAATCTTAGCTAGAATTCCACCAAAATGTTATGATTTTGAAAGTGAACAGATAAATAACTTTAGGAAATGCCACATTAAATTGCCAAGGAAGCAAAGACATCCTGGGGCTGTTTACGCAACGGTAACAATACAACCTGTCTAGCTATTGCAAAAAGAAAAAGAAAAAATATATATATCAGAGTTACACTAAGTGGTCTAAATGGAAACAAAAGAAACACCTAGAAATGCATGAAATTTAACTGAAGGTGGGAGGTGAAATGGTGAGGAGCATCTAAAACTATTGTGAATTATTCTCTTCTTCCCCTTTTACAAATAGTATCAGGCAAGAAAATGGGAGAGGGAAAAGGAAGAGGCTGAGACATAGGTGAATGCAAGGAGGTCATTTGTATCTGCAGCTGAGAAATTTGGTTTTGAACACAAAGTGTGATTATTTTGAAAACCAGAGAAATTTAGACATGTCAAATGGCCTTCAACTTTTACTAGTTAGTTTTCCCATCATCTGTTTCAGTGTTTATTTGTATATAGAGCTTGTTTGTGGAAGGGTCTGTATGCCTCCTTGGACAGAACTCCTTTTGAAGGGAAGAGAATCAAACACATAGGCCATGCCCAACTACAATGCTCAAGATATGTCGGACTCTCTGGATTTGCTAATTACAAAAAGAAACCCTGGCTGTTGCCAAGTGATAGACTAATTCTGGAGGGAGTTTGGGTGGTTGGCAACGAGAAACTATGAGAACCAAAGGAAGAATCAATGTCTTTTTGGTTCTGCAGAGAATACTGTGTATATAGTTCCAGAAAAATGGCCACACTCCAGGAGAAGAGCAATATCTGAGAGTTGCATCTAGGAGCAACTGAGGTTCTTACCAGGAAGGTGAGGTTGGGAAACTGAGTGACCTAATTATGAGCAATGGAGGAAGTGTCTGAATGCCTTATCCAGCTTTTCTGGGAGCACATTTAATGGTTGCAGGCCCTAGGATGACAGGGAACAGGGGACAGTGGTCCATTTGTTTGTGGACACAACTGAGAAACCACATACAGACCCCAAAAGATACATAGAAGAGATGGAAAGGGAACCAAAAGCACTGACAGTCAGGCTGATGTAAAACTCTACAAAATAAGGTACATGAATCATAATGCATCTCCATTTGTACCCCAAGATTAGCGTGTCCCAGGAGCATGGGCTAAAAAATCCTACAGATCTTTCATTTATCAGAATTTTATATATATCACAACACCATGTGTGTAAAGAAATTACATATGTATATGTTTGTCTATGCAAAAAATATCTCTGGGAAAAGAAAAGTTGTTGAAAATAGGGGCTGCCTCTAGGGAACTGGAAGGTGGTGTGCAAAGGGAATGTTGACTTATTTTTAACTTTTTATATGAGTATGACTTTTGAATATTTTTACCATGCACATATTTCTTATATGTAAAACCCCATCCAATCTAATTATAAATAGAACAAAACAAGTCTTAGTGTTTTTAAAACCTATTTTTTCAGCGCCTCCTGGGTGGCTCAGTTGGTTAAGCGACTGCCTTCGGCTCAGGTCATGATCCTGGAGACCCGGGATCGAGTCCCACATCGGGCTCCCTGCTCGGCGGGAAGCCTGCTTCTCCCTCTCTCACTCCCCCTGCTTGTGTTCCCTCTCTGGCTATGTTTCTCTCTGTCAATTAAAAAAATTAAAAAAAAATCTAAAAAAATAAATAAATAAAACCTATTTTTTCAGCAGATAAAAGATCCAAAATATACTGTCAATAAATGAGCACAGCCAATTCCTCAATTTTTAAATAGTATAGGGGCCAGTATATGGGTAAATCTATTGTTTTACAATAGACAACAATGGGATTGTAAAGATTCCAAAAGTTTCATTGGCCAAAATCCATTTTTCCCATTAGCCTTCAGGAATCACCATTTTAAAAAAATGATTTGATCTGATTATGAGATAATTTATTAATGCCTCATTTTTCTTTCCTTCTACCTGCCAGGAAACTTATATGGAGAATGCTTAATTATAGTTCCTGACAGTTATTTTCCATTTCCTTTCTACAAATTCTTATCTGTATTTATTTTTATATTTGTACAGCTATTTTACATAGTGTTTTTTTATTACAACCCCAAGTATGTTTTGGCAGTAGGGACTGCTTCAAGTTAAATGACCAAAACAAACAAAAAATAGTAATAATAAAGACCAAGTAAAATAATGAATTGAACAACCAATACTGAGACAGTATATTTAAAAACTCTCAAGTAAAATTATATGTGTTGAACTTTCTGGAATACAGTAAGGCAATGCAAATCAATTCTCTTTTAAAAAAATATACTCATCTATAATCCAACTTCAATCATTAGCGAAATCTTGCTGTGAATGGCATTATTGATCAGTCTTTCTGGGCAGGTTAAATAATAGGCATATCTAGAACACATATTCAGAGCTGGCTACCTTAGAAGTTTGCTTACCTGGGAAGTTATAAATTAACTTTTGAGAATTCTTGAGAGACACTGAAACAGGCTCAATATTCCAGCAGCGTGAAAATAGGAAACTCATACTGGACCTGTCCACGGTCCAACCTACTTGGTCTTATGTGATCTTATGTGGTTCTTAGCTGAGAGTACTTCTGCTCCCCCTTTTCCTTCAGGGACATTTGGTAATTCCAGATACATTTTGGGTTATCACAACTGGGAAGGAGGTTGACATTGACAATTTATTGGGTAGAGGTGATAATTGCTACCAATCAACTTATAATTCACAGGACAATTTCCCACAACAAAGGATAATCTGCTCCAAAATCCCAGTGGTATCCAGACTGAGAAATTCTATTCTAAATATATTGCTCTCTTGGGCTTTGCTCCCTCTCTTGAGACATTGCCAGACAACTGGGCACACCTTCTTCTCTTCGCTCTACTTGATAATTAAGGGAAAGTGGTGGGTCAAGAATGGAAAAGGATTCATTTACTTTCTGTGCTCTTGGCCACAATGTCACTGTACCTATATTCAGTGAAATTTTCACAGTCTGAGGAGAAGGCATTGAAATGAGAAGGGGAAAAAAGTATTTTTTTTTTAATTTGTTTGTTTTTTTGTTTTTTATATTTCATCTCTCCGGACTCCTCCTCTAAGACAAGAAATGCACAGCAAATCATTTGCTTGAATAGGAGTATCGTTAGAGTGAAATGCAGGGAGTTAAAGAAATAGATTAATAAATATTGTTAACAAAATGTTGTATTACCTCGCCTATATTATAGAAATGCTAAAAGCATTGAGTGAGAGAGGGCATGGAGCATCTGATTTCATCTGGCATATAAAGAGGCTAAAAATGTAAAAATAGAATAAATGTAGGACACAGGTATTAGCCTGGAGGCAGGTTGAGGTGATCATGAAGTGGTTGGATAGAATTTGGAAAACCCAAAATCTGTATAATTAAACCCATGGATTTTTTGCAAAGCAAACTTTTGCTTTAGGTGTTTTCTCCTTATTCAGATAATAATTATTATTTTTTTTATTAGGAGAAGGGTAGTTTAGACAGTGTTTTTTTTTCCTGCTTTGTATTTTTGTAGATATAAATATGGAAATATGTAAGGAATAACAAAGAAGTAGATCTATGGGCCTGGCCAATTCTCATATTTGTTAAAGCATTCTCCAAATAATTGCACATTAGAAATATATATTACCTATTTCCAAAGACCAGGTAAAAATAGGTAGGAAACAGAACATGAACAGATGTTGAAATTCTAAAATAATAGCAGTACATATTCACTAATCATCATCTATTTCATCTCTTTTAAAATTTAATTTAAAATGATAGACAAATATTTAAGAGCACTTCAACATTTACTTCTTCATATGATACGCATCTTATTACAGGTAGTGATAATCATTTAGTGCTACGTATGAGAAAATGAAGTTCATTGATGTAATAAATGATAGATTCTTGAAGGGTAGCAGAATATGCCACTCCAAAATATAGCTCTTTGACATAAGGACTATTTTGAGCTGATTATTTTGAGAAACAGCAGACACAGGAGAAGCTCTGAAAACAATAGAAGTTACCCTTCTGTAAAGGAAATCTGCATTTGTAAAATGATCTCCTTCTCTGTAGGAGATAGAGAAGGATAACTCTAAGTCACAAGAAACTCTTATCAATGGAGAAGGTACTGACTGAAATTTGCATAACAAATTTTAGCCTTGCTACTCCTAGTAACCTCACATAACTGGCCTCCCCTTCCCCACCCCCACAGAAACATCTTTTCTTTCTATTTGTATTTAACTAAAAATGATATTCAAGCTGGTGATTTAGGCCACCCCAGAGGGTTACTCATTTGCCCCTGGATATCTCCCATCTATACACGAGGTATATATGTTAATAAATTTCTGAGGGTTTTTTTGTTAATCTTATAGGAGTCTTACCTAAAAAGTCAAAGAGAAAGAAAATCATTTTTCATCCCCTACACTCTAAGAAAACAGCACACTGCTTGATTTTAACATTTTCTCTTACTAAGGAAAACTTTACAGTAATAAAATATGTTCTAGACACTGGTACAAAGAGAGATGGTCATTAATGTAAAAAGACAAAGGAAAAATGGATTACAGTGTTTATAAATATCTTATTGTAACTTCCTTTATCTCAATCACTCAGATACTAGGTTTGCAAAATGTGCTCATCTGTTGGACCTAGAATCAATGGCTTCCCAGAAAATCATGACTTTTTCTACTATGTATTCAAGTTCTTTCTCTCCTATGCCCTAATCCCTCCTCACAGCAAAAAGGGGGTGAAGGGGTTTGCTTTCTTTTAAGAGAGGCAACTGTGTAGAGATAAGCTTCCTATCCTTATTATGTTTTCTCTGACACCACAGAATGGGAACATAATAAGGGAACATAATAAAATATGGAAACATAATAACCTCAATTTTCATTTTCTCTGGGAGCCATGTTTTACTCACGTTTTTTGAAATGGATTCTTTTAAATGCCCTTTCAAATCTTTGACTAACCACCATACTTTTTCTAGAAGAGCTCAACACTCGTTAACATCCAAACATGTACAACTTTCAATTAGATCTCAGTTTCATTAAGATGTATATTTCCACCCAGTTTCTGATACTTGTGCTTGCAATTCATCAGGTTGCCTCAAGATGGTGGTGAGGCTGTTAGTGTGCATGTTGTAGGTAGAGTATATTATTCCCTCTCCATAATGAAATGTGTCAATTAAAGATTTTATTTATCTATTTATTTGAGAAAGCAAGGGAGAGAAAGTGAAAGAGAGCGCAAGCAGGATGAGGAGCCAAGACTCCCCACTGATCAGGGAGCCTGATGCAGGCTTGATCCCAGGACCCTAAAATCACAACCTGAGCCAAAGGCAGGCACTTAACTGACTGAGCCAACCAGGTACCCCAAAATTTGTCAGCAATTTAAATGGGATTCAGGAAATACATTTGTATAATTTTAATAACAAAATCATATTTCGTTTCTATAAGAAGCAATACAAGAAATACTCATAGGAAAAAGACTATAGAAATTCAACAATGCAGGAACTTAACAATGCTTATCCCTTACAGTTCACTGATGGTAGAAAGAAATGTCTATTACTTACTGACTTCAAAGGTAAGTAATAGACATTTCTTTCTACCATCAGTGAACTTAGTGACTTGCAAGAAACTTTAGGTATTGAATTCAACATAAAGTTAAAGCATACGGTTTATCTAGCTCTTAAACTTGCAGTTTAGTCTTCCTGTAGACTTATTTTCACCTTTATATTAAAAAGAAAAAAAATGCCTCTGTGTTATTTTTGCATGCCATTCAACATAGCACAGATCTAACAGAATCATGATGGGTTTGCTCCATAAAGAACTCCAAGATATTAATAGTAAGGAGAGTCCAATGGGCCCAGATGGAACTGATTCTGATCACTGTGCTCTTTGGCTATTAGGTCTTTCCTTCCGGCTAGTTGAATTTAAGTTTGTAGTGTTGAGACTCATGGAGTAATAATAAAATTAAGAAGACCTAGGTTTTCTCTAGAGCCAAAAAAAATTGTCCTAAATCTGCCACATGCACCTGAAATCTGACATTAGGCTTACCTCAATAACTAGTGACTTCACAGCACTGTGATCCCATCCCTAGCACCTAATACAATAGATAACAGTGAGTCTATGCTTACAAATGCCGCAAACTAAATGATTAAACTTTACAAAATTTATTTGTCATCCCTAAGCCATAGTTTCTTCATCTATAAAAAGGGGAAAAATATCATCTGACTCAAAAGAGTTAATATGAAGATCAAAGGAGATAGTGCATGTTTTTATGGCTTAGTTTTTTTTTTTTTTTTTTGAGAGAGAGAGAGCATGCATATGAGCCAGTTGAGGGGGGGTCAGGGCAGAAGGAGAGAAAGATACTTAAGCAGGCTCCATGCCCAGTGCAGAGCCTGACAGGGGGCTCAATCTCATCACACTGAGATCACAACCTAAGCCAAAATCAAGAGTCATATGCTTAACCAACTAAGCCACCCAGGTACCCCATGTTTTCATGATGTTTAAACGCTCAAGAGTTATGCCAAATTAGTTGAAGTTATTCTTACTATTTATTAAAGCAGCCAGATTCAACAACATTATCATCATGCTAAAACTAAAAGCTTCGTAACTAATTACACTTTTTCTGTCCTCCATCCTCCTTGGCACATAGCAAGCCTGAATAAATTCAGCTACCAGGGGCTATGTGTGCGTCTGCAAACAAAGAAAATCAAACAACTCAGCTGATAAGTATCCTGGTTTCTAACCATACCTGGTATATCACATCGGATAGGCTAGGTCAGACTGCAATAAGACAAAGCCACAGAGCACCTGGGTGGCTCAGTTGGTTAAGCAACTGCCTTTGGCTCAAGTCATGATCCCAGAGATGTGGGATCGAGTCCCACATCAGGCTCCCTGCTCAGTGGGAAGCCTGCTTCACCCCCTCTCACTCCCCCTGCTTGTGTTCCCACTCTGGCTGTGTTTCTCTCTGTCAAATAAATAAAATATTAAAAAAAAAAAAAAGACAAAGCCACAAAAGTTTATATAGCTTAAAGCAAAGGTATACTACTTCTTCACACTACAGTTCATGGTGCTAGGCTGGGGGTTCTTTCATTGACAAACTTGTGACCCAGCATGACAATGGAGACACTGTTTGGATTATTTTTTAATTGTTGTGACAGAGGAAAAGAGTTCTGGAAGGTTTTCCACTGGCAATTAATTTTTTCTTCCAGCAGTAACACTGGGCTCCTTCGTTAATCAATTCATTGGCTGGAAATAGTTCCATGAGGGATAGAAGATGAAAGCTGGCCATGAGCTCAGAGGATGAAGAGCTGGAAACAGAAGATAAACGTTAACTGCCGTAACAGCTGGACCCTCAAAGAGTCCCCCAAATCTTGTCTATCTCCATCTTTTCCCTTTTACTTTTTTGCAACAGCCATTTACAACCTTATTTTTTCTTCAAATTTCCTATCTAGTCTCTAATCACTTTCTCATCTCTAAAGATGTTCTCTCCACCTACTTCATGGAGAAATAGAAGACTATTAGCCCTTCTGGGGTGCTAAGCTCTGTGAGGACAGGGATGATAATGGTCTTCCTTATAGTTAGATTCTTTCTGCTTAACATGTGTCAGCATATAAAAGTTGACAAGTAACTATTACACAAATCTTTCCCTATAAATATCAGGTCTTTCCTATCGATATCTGTAGTAAACTAGAACGTAGACCTACTGTGGCATTTGGAATTTGTGTCACTATATTCAAGGGCAAAAAAGAATTTTTATAGATGTGACTCAAAGATCTTGAGTTGGGAAGGTTATTCTGGGTTATTCGGCTAGGTACTGAATGCAATATATGCATCTTTATAACAAGAAGGTAAAACGAGATTTGACACAAAGAAGGCCATGTGAAAATGGAGTGGAGAGAGAGTTGAAGAGCCTGGCCTTGAATATTGGAACATGGTAGCCAGGAACCAAGGATTGGCAACAGCCACCAGAAGCAAGAAGAGGCGAGGGATGGATTCTTCCCTAGGGCCTCTGGAATCATTATGGCCATTCTGACACTGTTATTTTGGTCCAATGATGCTTTGGCTTCTAGAACTGAGAGGAAATGCCACTGAGTTTGTGGTCATTTGTCATGAGAAGCTAATACATATCAGACTTATGTAGGATTTATATTTTCTAGAATGTGTGCACTGAACGAAACTATTCCTATATTTGAAAAGGCTTAATATAACCATAGAAATTAAAAATTTTGTTGTGATTTTTATTGACATGGGTTTGCTACATTTCATGAAGGTATGGTACTTGAGGTACCATTTTTAAAATGAGTGGCTTTGTGGTGGGGTTTTCAAGATATCAAAATTATACTCAGCAAAGAGTTGACTGTCTCCCAGATTTGGATAGTTTAAAATATATTCATTACAATTGCTCCAGTTTGTGGAGGTAAAATTGCATATGGTTCAATTTTAGTCATTGTGGTAGCAACGAGGCTTACTAAAATTATATGTTTGTTTATTGGGTTTGCTGCCATCTCTTCATTTATTTCTTCTCTTTTTATACATTAATAATGTGTTATATTTATTTTGCTTCTCCATCAGTTCCTAATTCACTTTTCTTCAAACTATCCAAAATCTAGTAGCCTTTACTTACATATATTGGCATTGCTACAATAGAAATTCCAATTCCTTGAAAATATAAGGAATGAATATAACTCTACAGAAATCTTTGAGTTGTTCTTTAGAACTCAAGCTACAGGTATAAAACATATATTCCAGATATGAAAGCAAATGAGACCTTCACATGAAAATGACAAACTTATTCTCTTTTTTTTTTAAGATTGTATTTATTTATTTGAAAGAGAGTGAGCACAAAGAGTGGGAGGCAGTGGCAGAAGGAGAGGGAGAAGGAGGCTCCCAACTAAGCAGGGAGCCCAACATGGGTCTCCATTTCAGGACCTTGGGATCATGACCTAAGCCAAAGGCAGACGCTTGAACCTTTAAACAACTGAGCCACCCAGGTGCGCCAAACTACAAAGTCTTTACGAAAGCTAGAATACCTAAGCACAATTTAAAGAACTCTTGGAATGGGCTCTGTGAGGGAATTATAATTTATTCTTACACATTTGCATACTTGCCCAGTTATCTAAGCAGAGATTTTAAACTCTCAAATTATATATATCAAATTATATATATCAAATTATATATCTATAAATTTCTATTAGCATATAGTAATATTTATCTCTTATACAAATTACTTAACATATAATTCTAGTGTATGTCCATTTAGGTTTTATTTCATTACAATTTGATTTTTTTGAAAAATAAACCCTACCACAATAGATTTCTGGGAAAAAAATTTAATCAACACAATGCTTCTTTGTAATACTTGTGTGCAATTATAAGGTACTTCATAAAGTTATAAGAAGCAATTCACTCTGTGGTATTTTGTTGGTCTATAAGAGTTATATTGTCACTTCTGGGATGGTTTTTCTTACACTCCAAGGGTCATCAATACAATGGGAGTATATAGCTCACTCTCCTCTTTTTGGATGTTTCCATACCAGCAGCACAGAGATAATGCTTTTGTTTCTATTTAGATTGTAAATCCCTTGTGCATTCCAAATATTAATCAGTGTTTATTTCACTTCTGGATCCTCCCTTTTCTTCCCCATTCTGCCCTCTATAGTTTTCACTGGCTACATAATGAGACACAGCTGATGCTGTTTATTCCTGTTGGGATATTTTTAACATCAGACTTTTTCTCTGTACGTTTGTTCAGCTTCGCCCACTCTTATTTGAATCTAAGCCCTGTTTCTCTTTGACTTGCCCCTCAGGAAGTCTCATCTCTGCACAAAACAACCTTTGAAGTGAAAGGGAGCTTCCCTCTTCAATGGTCTCCATTATCCCGGATGCCAGGAAAGAATAGTTTCCTTCCAAACAACTGAATGTAGGGGCTGTGTCTTCTGTGTTTGACAGGATCCCCATGTCCTCACTTCTTCCAGAATGTAAAGGGGTGCCAGCCAGCTGCACCACCCACATGGGTGTTTCTTAAATGTTAACTGAGTGGATGAATGAAACCTAATGTGAGACTATAAGAAAAGAAAAGAAAAAAAAAACCCACAAAACTAAAAGTTTATTCACATTTTCCAGTAGTATCAAAAGCAATCTGTCTCTGATAATATATGGAGGCATTTAGCAAAAAGAAGTAATTGCAGATGGAACCAGTAAGTGATCCCAGAAGAGCAACAGACTTCAAACAAAAGGGATGCATTGCATTCTTACTGTGTCTATATTTCCTAAGAAAGCAAGACCCTTGCTTTATTTGGAAACATGTTTAATTCAACTAGAATCTTTAATGTGTTATATAAGTCAGCAAAAATTTGTATCACAGGAAAGCTATAGTGAATCAGGAAAAATAAAAGGTGAGAGTGGGTGGTTGGTAAAATAAGATGATGAAGGATATTATTTTAGCTCAAATAATAAATTAGCTTAATATGTTTAGCTCAAATTTGTAACTACTACTTATGTTTTTTTTTACTTCACATTTTTATTATCATAGCAATATAACACAAAGTATTGTCCACAAAGTATTTTTTTGTGAAGCAAGTATTAAGAAGAATATTTTAGACATCATAATATCTCAAAAAGTATTGATAAAATGACAGGCTTAAAATATGAGATGGCATGGAAATGAAAGGAGAAACGAAGAAATGATATATTTGAATATATCACTTGAGGAATGCAGGCTTTTGCTCCAAACTGGAAAAACTGAGAGGAAGAACAGAACCTCATTTATGATATTCACCTATACCTTTCCGTGTATACATGGTGAAACCAAAATAATGGAGAAAACCAAATACTGGCTATAGTCACAAAGAACATCATCAGCAAATCAAAAATGCCCCACTTTTACCATGATAACTTTGATATATTATAAGATATTTCCCCATACCACAGCAAATCTATGAGCAAAGGGGGTGGGGCAAAATCTAGAGGTAGTGATTTTTCACATATGGAATATACACAAAAAGCATTCAGATTCTAGATTCCTCCTCTCCCACCCATCTTTGTCACAGTAACTAATTGATGTTATCATGAGAACTTCAGAGGCAAAAGGGCAGTTTGCCCTAGCGGTTCATGTTAGTAAATGTCAGATGCTTCTTTCCCAAGGTGAACAGCATGATAGGGTGATGGATGCCTTAGCAGAAGAAAACAGTAAATCATGCCAACTCTGCCCCTGCCTCACTGCACTCTTCACTTCTCAGCGTGTCCAAGACCTGACCAAGAGAAGTGCTGAGTCACTTCCATGCCCCAACAGTTGGAAAGGGAGACAAAATACCCATATTGTTTAAAAAGTAAGCCTTGAATTTCTTTGTTATAATAAAGCTGCTTCCTATGTCCAGATGGGAATCTCATTCGACTGGATTCATGTGCTTCTCTCAGGTACATTCTTATTTCTGTGACTCCACCACGTATGTATGTCTTCCTAGGTCTTTCCCAGTGATGACCTTCATCTTTTAGGAGTAATCCCTACTTACTGCCATTTTTCAAGGCACTCCCAAATCTGGCATTCCTTTGATAGCCCTCCTGTCCCATTATAGCCACTATGAGCCAGACTATAAAGCCATTTTTTGTTACCTCATATGTCTTACCAATCCTTTAAGGTCTAATTCAACCAAAACTTCCTCCAGAGACTATCCATATCTTTCACCTGTTATTGCCACCACCACCACTGAGCTTCCCAGGACTTGGCAACTTTTCCCTGTCCCCATTTATGGCATTAATAACTTTCAATTTAGACCAGAGATATGCACAAAAGAATTCTTTCCCCCAACTAAACCATAAGTTTCTTAAAAGAGGATCAATGAGTAATTCACTTTTTATACGAAATTTATCAATAAATGGAATAAATGAATGGAGAAATACTTATTCCTTTCACTGCACATGCAGAGACATAGTACCAAAGCACAGTACTCAATACTAGGCCCATTATAGATACCAATAATCCCAGCTTGGCTTAGTCATGTTAGTAGTTAAGGAATGTTTCATTAGAGGAAGAACTGATTCCCTTTACATGATAATACCTAAATTTTTGCATGGCCTACAAGAGCTTGCAATTTCAGCTGCAGATTTACTTTCTCTTTCTTTGCATCTTTTGACTTTTCTTCTTTACTGTCTGACTTCTGTATCCGCTGGCTTTATGTTTTGTTTCCCTGGATTTTTTTGTATCCCTGGATACACCAAAACTTAAAAAAAAGTTATTCCTTCTTCCTAAAAATTAATATCCACTTTCAGTTCCTATTTTCATCTGTTTTACTCTTATCATCTTTCAGATATCAACTATCACTACCTCAGGAAAGCTTTCCCTGACCCCTTGATCTCAGTTCCTTTTTAAACACACACAAAATTGTATTCTATTCCTTCAGAGTATTTTCTAGACTAATGACTTATTACATAGAGTCAATATCATGATTATTTGCTGAATATCTGATATCTATACTATAAGCTCCCAAATTAGAAGGCCTAATTCTGGCTTTGCTTACCAATTCTATCTTTAACATCTTACAGAAACCTAGTAGACAAATGACACTCAATAAATGTTTGTTGAGAAAAAACAAAAACAAAGTGATGCATGTATACCTTATACCATAAATGTTGACTGTACCTCTAGCGTGATACATTTCAGTATCATGGGTTTCGCCTCTTCAGACTTGTCTAGATTTTCATTCTATTAACTTGGAAAATCAATTACTCTGACTCTCAATTGACTAAACTAAAAAATGAGAATGATAATGTCATTTGATATACATATAAAGATGTCTAATATTTACTGAGAATAGAGGATGCTTAATAAAAGCCAATTCCCTTTTCGGTTCCTTAGCAAATTCTGAGCTCAGTGACAATAGCTTATCTGGTGCCAAGTAATCAATTACCAGGATTGAAAAGGAAGATCTTAAGTATATAGACTTCATAGTCAAAAGACCATGTGTATATTTGCTTTCATTCATTTAACAAAGAAGTTAACAGTGGGAGTTAGACCATGTAAAGCTTTGTAAATAATGAAAACAAATTTTGATTTTACTCTGAGTGCAATGGGAAGATATTAAAGAACTTTCTTAAGAGATGCAGGGAAGCTTTCTACTACCAGACTTAGTTCTAGAACACGGAGAGGCAATGAGATGCACAAGCTTTTGGGGCATTACACTTCTTAGGACAGAAACAAAGAATCTAGAATGTGTTACTCAGTTCAGCCATTGTTAGAGTCAATCTTTAACAGAGAAGAATTGGAAAATTTGGCTTTAAAGATACCATTTGCAAAAATTTCCTTAAAGTTCCCCCCAAATAGCTAGGACAAGGATAGGTCATTGGTATAAACAATTAAATGTTTCCAAATTCCCCATTATCAGAGGAAAAGTATACATATTTATTTAATATAAGTTTTCTGTGACACAGGAGATTCCATAAGGAAATAAAGACCCAAGAAAACAATTAGACCTGTGTATTTTTATGCTAGGTTTGATGAAAAATGCACAATGGTGGAGGAATATGATAGGTTAAGAAATCTAAGATAATTTTAATATACTAAGGGAAACTTAGCAAGGCCTGTTAGGAATCTTTTTAGCATCGTTATGTCTTTAGAGATAAGACTGTTCCATTCCTCTGGGTATAGGGATGGCATTTTTCACATGAAGCTTTTAATGGCCTATTTGAGTGAGGAGGGGAGAAGGTCAGAGTGACCATCTGCTTCTGCCATTTTCTCAGATTTCTTTAGCTTAAATAGTCAATATATCAAAGCACCATATTTTCAGATTAGCAGGTCCTAAATCCCATCAATACTGGTTGTTGAAACTAAAAATGAGCAAGGTATTTATCTATTATATATTCCTTAATCATCTCTAAAGTCAACTGAATGACCCCTCCTTTGGCAAAGTCTAACTTATTTCCCTAGGCTCATGTTTGAATAACATTGATTTCCATAAACTCTCAAACTACGGTTCATATTCAAACACTTCTCCCATTGAAATAAAATTAAGGTTAATTAATTTGTAAGGGAATATTAAAGGTATTAAATATGTAAAGTAGAGCTAAGTGCCAAACAAGGCACAAGATAATGATTGTCTACAAGTATTTGAAGGTGTAAACATCAAAAAGACTAAAAAGCATTTAACATAGAACAAGATTTTGGTAAAATTAAAAAACTAGGCTACTATTAACATGATCTGGACTATGAATAAGATTTCACGGAACAGAACTACTTTTGGAAATCAAATTGTAAATTCTTCTTCCCTAGTTAAGATAGGACACAGAAATGCTTTTTGCATGTAGAAGGCCCTGAGAAAATTAAGATCAATAAATATTCATTAATAGTTATCCATGATTTGGCAAAAGGTCATTCCTTCCCCTTATGAGCAGGGATTCTCCTCACTACTGTTGTTCTCAATGACTCATGAATCCTCTGAATAACCTTTGAGGTAGAAGATCACATCAAGTAAAACAACCCTGTACTCTGTACTTGTCTCACCAGTAATGCTCTTGGATATCAATTTTCCACCATGAACAGAGGAGATAGCTTACCACACGAAAAATGTTTGGCTCTCTCCCAACACTCTATTGTTATTAAAAACAGTCAGGAATGGGCCTTGGGATGTCTCCATGTCTAGATACCTAATGTACAAAAGAGCAACTCCATGTTTTATGACTACCCAATGTCAAAATACTTATTGATCTTATAGCAGTTGTATTTTACTTATACCAAAAATCCCTTCTCATAACAAATGAGTGATTTGAAAACAAAATCAGTTTGAATTTAAAACAAAATCAGTTTTTTCTATAATGTGTTATGGATTAGTGCATCTTACCATTCATCTTATAGACCACAGATACATGAGGTTATTCCCAATTATAATATTGATCAAAAATCTGATGGGAGGGCGCCTGGGTGGCTCAGTGGGTTAAAGTCTCTGCCTTTGGCTCAGGTCAAGATCTCAGAGTCCTGGGATCAAGGCCTGCATCAGGCTCTCTGCTCAGCAGGGAGCCTGCTTCCTCCTCTCTGCCTGCTTCTCGGCCTGCTTGTGATCTCTCTCCCTGTCAAATAAATAAATAAAATCTTAAAAAAAAATCTGATGAGATTACATCAAATACAAAAGCTTCTGCACAGCAGAGGAAATCATCAACAAAATTAAAAGGTAATCTATAGAATGGGAGAAGATATTTGCAAATCATATATCTAATAAGGGGTTAATATCCAGAATATAGAGAATTCATACAATTAAATAGCAAAAACAAAACAAAATCTGATTAAGAAATGGGCAGAGGGTTTGAATAGACATTTTTCCAAAAATGACATACATGGGCCAATAGGTACAGAAAAAGGTGTTCAACATCACTAATCAGGAAAATGAAAATCAAAACAAAAATGAAATATCATCTCATACCTGTTAGTAGGGCCACGATCAAAAAGACAAGAAATGGCAAGTGTTGGCAAGATCATGGAGAAAAGGGGTCCACTGCTGTTGGGAATGTAAATCAGTGCAGTTATTATGGAAAGCGGTATGAATGTTCCTTAAAAATAGAACTGCCATAGGTATTTATCTAAAGGAAATGAAAACACTAACTCTAGAAGATATATGCACTCCCATGTTCACTGTAGCATTATTTACAATAGTCAAGGCTTAAAAACAATCTAAGTGTCTACTGATGGATAAATAAATATAATGGGTTCTGTGGGGGTATAATATCATTCAACCACAAAAGAGGAAATTTTACCAATTGTAACAGTATGGATGGACCTTGATTACATTATGCCAAGTGAAATCAGAGAAAGATAAGTATCATATGGTCTTGCTTATATGTGGAATCTAAAGAAAGAGGAAAAAAAGGAGGAGAAGAAAGGGAGGGAGGGATGGAGAGAAGGGGGGATGGAGGGGGAAAGGAAGGGAGAGTTACAGAGAACAGACTGGTACTTGCCAGAGGTTAGGGATGGTAAGGGTGGGCAAAAATGGGTGAAGGTGGTTAAAGGTACAGATTTCTAGTTATAAAATAATTAAGTCCTAGGTTGGAATGTACAACATGGTGACTATAGTCAATAATACTGTATTATATATTTGAAAATTGATAACATTTCTCATCACAAGAAAAAATGTGTAACTATCTGTGGTGATAGATATTAAATAGACTTGTAATAATTTCACAATACACACATGTATCAAATCATTATGTTGTATATCTAAACTAATGTTAATTATATCTAAAACAAATAAAATCTAATAATTTTGTAAAAAGCAGTATTCAAGCTTAAAATAACTTATTTTAAGTGATGTCATCCTGGTGTTCTCTGCTCCTGCTTATTTCTCAGGGATCAGCAATAATCTGAGATAAAATTTATGCATACTATATAAGCAAAGATCGGAGAGATAGATGAATGAACTTGTTTTAGAACTCGAGTCTTCTTCCAAAGCTTCAAGATACTGTAAAGTTCTCCTTATTCTTGAATAAACATGAAAGTAAAGATATATTGCCTAAAAGAGTCTTAAAAGCCCAAATTAGATACCCATATTCCCAAGGAACAACAGGGCAGGATCAAATACTATATCAAATCCGTATAAAAGTGAAGGTCAAGTGAAAAGTGGAACAAGTTCCTAGATTAACAAACTGCCGTCCTCAGCCACGTGCAATAGCCTAATTCCCACACCAGAAAATTCTCTGCAGCTCTATAATTGTTTCAGTGTCGGCAGTGATGAATAAAATTAGAGTGCCCTTGGAAACATTTTGAACGTGTTGAAAAAAAAAATCTCAAAAATTGGAGCAAGTAGTTTTTTTATCTTTGAAAAATAATATGTATAATTGCCTTATTTACCCATTTTACTTTAGATATGCTGATATTGCCTTCAAAAAACCTTTTTCCAACCATGAGAAAAATCTCAATTCTATTACTCTGGAATTTTTCATATAGGCTCAATTGTATACAGCTAGAGGTTTAGAACAGATTTCTGAAGTAAAAATGCAAACTTAACACCTAGGTTTTTATTTCTTCCCCTTCTTTCTTGCTTTAGGAAATAAATATGATGTTTATTCCACTGAGAAGTTAACGAGTATTTTAAGAGGCCACCTAAATGAATAAGCAAACAAACAAAAGACCAATATGCAACTGTAATGGTTTTGAAGACTGTTGAATGTCAGGCCAAGAAAAAAAAGTGATTATTTTAGAGTACCTATAGTATTTTTCAGGACCAGTCACAACAAATTTCATAAGTAAAAAGCCACCTAAAATTATGTTGGTACTCATTAGATAATCTTTTTTAGGAGGTAGCCCACAGATTCTCCTCCTTCCCTTTTGTCTTCTCCCCCACTTCTACCTGCTCTACCACAAAATGGAACAGGCATGTTCTGCATCTAAGGGCATATACAAACTAAGTAAGTTCTTCCTTAGGCACTGACAGCTTTATAGGGAGTTACCTTTATTAATGGGTTGCTATGAGCTGTTGTTTTACTTACAAAGCTACAACTGCACATTTTAGAGAATCTGTCTCTATGGTGAAGACTGCTAAGTAGAAATCTATTGGCCTTGAGACTTACACTTTACACTATAGAAATAATTTCACATAAGCAAAAGGGAGCCAAATTAAAGATCAGAAGTTTCCTTAAGAGTAAAGAGAAGAGGAGAAAATATTTGCAACACACAAGAAAAGGAAAAAGAGCAGAACACTAAGGGCAGATGGAGTATGGTTAGGAAATAAGAAGGCCCCACTAACTTCACGGACAAATAAGCTAAACTTTATTGTGAATTTTTTAAATATATTTGAATCTCAGGAATTATTGGAACCCTCGAAATAAGCACATTCCCCAGAAGGGGATGCCAGTAGTTCATGTAAACTAACAAAATAGCAAGGGCATGGTTAATCTATCATCAACAGACTAAAAAATTGTATGCTGTAGGATTCTAACTATAACAGGATCTATCTGTATTGGGTATTTTTTGTAGAGTTCAATAAATCGAAGCAGCAACAAACCAACTGCTCTTTAATGGTATTCAACTAGAACCCAAAGAGAAAAGTAGGGTGATTACTCTTAGACTAAAGAGGGTCAGATCATTAAATGAATCATGTATTCTCCAAAGTTGGGACAGAGAGGAGTGATCTGTTTTGATACCTCTTTAGAAACAGGTGGTAATGAACTTTGTTTGTCCAGGAATCCAGGATGACAGCTAGATGTTTGGCTTTAACTACTACCATCTGCTGATCTAGGGATAAGGCAGTAAAATCAAGAGTTCCACAGTGAACATTCTGAATTTGAAATGTCAAATAGATATTTATTGGAGATGTCCAGTAACATGATCATCTATTGCTCTAAGAGTAGGGGTAAGAATAACAGATTCCAGGGTGTAAGGATGACAGATTCCAGAGAAATCAACAAATAGAAAAATTTAAAACCATCAGGATGAATGAGATCACAGAGGATGAATTTAACGCGACATGACATTGTCCTTTCAGCATTTGAAGATAGGATAAGAAATAAAGGGCCACTGAAGAAGAGGCAGGTGGAGAAAGGAGACCATGGTGGCATAAAAGCAAATAACAAGGAGGCTTATTTTTCTCCCCCAGGAGGAAATGATCAATTGTATCAAACACTGCTGAGAGATTGATCATGATGAAGACAAGACATAAAGATTATTGCTGACCCAGAGGCTTCCATGGAGTTTTAGGGAAGAAATCAAGACCCGAGAATGTGAAAAATAAATGACTGGTTAGAAAGTGGGGCAATAAGGGTAAAAAATCTCATTCCGGGAGTTTGTGAAGGCTGCAAAATAAAGGCATCAATAATCAGAGATGAGAGAAAGTAGAGGAAATTTTTAAGATGGGAGATATTAAGGCATCGTACGAGAATATAGAGTGAAAATATGAAGGAATTACTCCGCTATCTTCAAATGTTTTATGAATATTCCACAATAGACGGTGAATTTGGCTGCAGCTGATTGAAAAAGAAATAAACATATATTCCAAGCTAGGCCCAACAAATTGCCGCTCTGAAAAGCTGGAGATGGGATACTAAAATACCTAAGGAGGAATCTGTGAGGCTTCAGTGGGAATCCATGAGGCTTCAGTGTGTTTCCTATCCTCACAGTGCAGTAGTATAGTATTCTTCCCTATCCCTCTGTTTTGTTTAAAGGAATTGAATTCCTCTATAAAATTCAAATATCACTAGGAACACGGAGCTGAACCTTATTGAAATGTTCAAGATCTATAGTATGTCCTTTTACGTGGTAAATCTGCAATGAAAAGACAAAACTAGTGCTTCCCAATATATTTAGACATAAAATATTTTTTAAAGAATATTCCAGGGGACTGACTAGTGATCAGATGAAAACAACTTGCAATATCTAGTGTTTACTTTTTTCACAAATTACTTGGAGGTTCACCTCTATACTTCTAGATTTGCTTCGTTCTGATTATACTTCACTCTTTTCTTCAACTTCCATCTATTTCATCCAAATTTCATAGTCAAACCTTTGCTTTTTCACTGTTTCCTTGATCCCCTCTGAATCTTCGGGCAGCTGAGAAATCACTCATATTTACTCAGGAGGTAAAAATTTCACTGTCTTCCACAAGCCTTCTCATTTATATTCTGGAAAGTGCTGCCTCAAAATACACCAATTTTTGAACATCTAAGCAATAACAATATATTTTCTTTTATAATGGAAGGAATTAAAACAGAAAATTGTAACCATCTAAATCAATACTACTATTTCCAGTTTTCTTGAATCAGAGACTATATATCCCCTTTTATAGAACCTCAAAATACTTTATTTTCATAGCTTCCAGAAGCTTGGAATGCTATAAAAACGGTGCGTTCCAAACACTAATTTCTTTTAACTGTGAGGTGGTATTTGGCTTTATACTGCATAGTGGCATGTTTCCATTTTAATGATGTTTGAATTTAGCATAGGGATTGGATTGTCTTTCAAATCCACTACATTGAAATTCCACCTGCTTACTCACATCTCTTACTAAAAATTAAACTCAATGCTCATGGTTAGGAAAAAAAAACAGTTAAGAACTTCCTAAGTGTACTTTTCGGGACTTGTATTTATACCAAACACTTGTGGCAATGACACACGCTTTGCATTTCGAATCAGAAAAGCCAAGCTAATACATATTTTCATGCATTTATAGCTTTAATCAAGACAGGAACCACTTGCTTTTTGCATGGCAATTAAAGTACAGAAACAATTCAGGATTTTGTTAAACAGCTTCCTATAGTTTATTGAAGTTTACCTTCTGTTCTTTTTTTTTTTTTTTTTTTTTTTGTGAGGAGGAGCTATTTTTCCTGCTCAGAGCTCTATGATCTCCCCAGGGAGTAGAAATGAGCATCTGCTGAGGAACAGAACTGAAGGTGAAGCCCCTGGGAACGGGAATGTGAGACAAGGTAAATGGGAAACCAACTCTGGGAGCCGCAGAAAAGCTCTCATGCAGAAACCTCAGTCCCATCATCAGCGGCAGCTACCACGGAAGGTTTTGAGAACTCACTGAACTGATTAGTACATTCAGTTCCTACAGAAAAGGGTTAGTACATTCAGTCCCTACAGAAAAGGGGAAAAGCAGTGAGCAAGGCATGAGAAATATACAAAAATTAAGAGGGGAGAGGATAAAGTAGGAAACAGAGAGAGAAGCGTGAGAAAAGAGGAGAAAGTGAAGAAGAAATTAACAAGAGAATGAGATTTCTTAGCCAATCTCAGGATAATTGGGAAAAAACAGTTACCTGATAACAATCTCAATGGATATTTTGGATTTTACATGGCTAAACTGACCCACACTGTATCCAGATGGTTAATTGTCTACACTACATTTAATGATTCTTAGGCAAATCGGTGGTCCATCTAGGTGTCTGTTAAATGATAATTTACCTATTTTAGGAATGGGCAGTATCTTCAGTTGTTTTAAAGAACTGTGAGTGTATTAAGAGAAATAATCTGTATTTAACAATTGCATATATACATACACATTTATATACACATATATGTATGTATGTACACACACGAGGGTCTATGACAGAAAAGTACCATACACATGTGAGATCCTTTCCCCTTCAGAAAATGGTTAGCTATATTAAATATATATATATATTGACAAATATTCTGACACTTGGATTTTTATTCATGCAATTCTTAAATGAAGTCTTTCAAGTTTATATTTGTTCTCTTCTTATCTAAAACAGACTGTTTTTGCAATAGCTATGTCTGCCCTCCTTCATTAACATCTAATTCAGTAAGAAAAAGGCTGACTTTGATTTATATGAAACAATTTTGAATGCATTTTAGAAGTTTCAAAATTAAAACAGTTTCTGAATTTTTTAAATTATGCTTTATTGGAAAAATAAAGGATTAAAATAAAAAGATAAGACTGACTTTGATCTTCAAAGCCAAGCTACATGCTTGCTGTGTGAGGCTTGCAGGAAAATAAGAATACCTTCTCAAATCTGCCCAGTACATAACCAGCCCTTAATAGCCCTGCAGAGTGCTGCTCATAACACAAATAAAGCTTTGGGATAAATTGATCTATTGGAATTAAAATGTGTGGCTTTTGTGTTGATGTTTCAGCGAGGCAAATGAACAGATAGAAAATATGGAAACATATTTTCTAAAGACTAAATTTGGAAAAGAGAACATTGCTTTTACTACATGTGTTTATATTCTTTGTGTGATCTGCCCTCACACACATACACCCATACACACGGACACACTCAATATAATCATAATATTTCAGATCCCTTTTTGCTCTTCAAATAGGAGATTCACCCAACATTTCCCAATAGGCCTGTTCATTTTACCTAATTCCTCATTGACATAGCTAGGACTCGTTTAATTTCAAGAGCTGAAAACTCAACACAAGCAGTTTAAAGTGAAATAGAAATATGTTTTAGGCTCAAGTAATTCGGGAAGTCAGGAGTGAAGCTGGGATTAAAAATACCTGGAGCCATTGACTTGATAAATCAGGATTCTTTCTCTTTCTCTCTCATAAACACACACAAACACTCTCACACCTTTGATTTTTCTCTACACCTAGCTGTTTTCTCCCTTGTTGCTGATGGGCTTTTTCTACCTGGGTAGATAGTGGTTTTTAGAAGCTGGTTATTTGCACATCATTATAATGACTTTCCAGATGCCTACCCGCCTCCACCCTAAAACCCCCTCGCTAGTGTTTTTATTGGGTCACCTGGTTCATGGGCATGTGCCTCTTTCTGGAACAGTCATGGTGGTCACAAGCATAAGATCCCCTTGTGTACTTTTGTGTATTCCTGGCATGAGCCACCCCGTGTCACGCACCCATTCTTATAGGCAGAGCATGATTTTACCTGCAGAAAGATGAAAAGTGAAAGTGGTAAAGAGAAGAGACATACGTTCATGATCACAGTCATTATTTCTCCTTTTATGAAACTATATGGTTCTCCGATATAACATCTATATGATCAATTCAGAGAGATCATTGACTACTAGTTATGAATCATTGTAATCAGCACCATCACCACACACAATAGTGGTTATTTCTTATCTCAGGGCAAATGTACATGATGTTTTTCACATTATCTTTTCAAAATATTATGAAATACACTATTTGTGTTTTATATATTTGAAATTGTGTGTGAACCATTCAAGCAATATAACCAAATATTATAAAGTGTATTCAACTCTGAGCAGTAGGTGAGAGACCTCAAATATAATAGTAGGAGACATGGTGATGGTACAGTGTAGATTTTAGGCCTCTGAGAAAATTAATATTAGAAATGCTGATGGCCCATAAGACAATACCAAGAACTCAGCAATAATTCGATGTAATTATCATCACATATAAGGCTAGGTTTAATTGAATGTCACCAAATATTAAATAGTGACTAAGATACAATCTTAGCTTTTTCTCTGTAAACAAAGTCCAGGGGAGAAGGCACAGTTGGTTTTAGAACAATGACATCACAGTCATCAGTGATCCACCCATACTGTTGTGCTTCCTGTTCCAGCATGACTATTCGTTAGACAGCTGCAACATTCCAGCCACCGGAAAGATCTACTGTAGAGGTACAAGACAGGTGTGTCCCTCTCCCTTTCAAAACACTTCCCAGATGTTGCACAAACACTTTTAGCCAGCACTTTACCACATTGCCACAAGTAGCTATAAGGGAGGCTGGTAAACAGTATCTTTATTCTGTTCAGTCATGTGCCACTCAAAATCTGGATTTTCTAATAGAAGAAGGGGAAAGTGGCTATTGGAGCAGGTGGCTAGGAGTTTCTGCCATGAACCCTCTTATCCTGTCTTATGCTACATGTCACGATAATACTCTTGCCTGGCTTATTATTGCCCTGGCCAAGTTTCTTTATATGGTCAAAGGGCAAAATTCTCACCTATTATATTAAATATAAGATTTTTCTTTGTGACTTAGCAGAGTTACACTATACTTATTTCTACATTTCAGCAAATTTTGTCTTCTCAAACTGCTTTGCAAAAACTCACTAAGCTCTACATACTCTCTCAAATCTTACTGTAATATATTCAACTACAGTAAAAAAAATCAGTCTATGTTGTAGTAAATTGTATTTAAAAATGACTGCAAGGCATTTTTTGTCTTGTGGATGCTTCAATAAATTTGTCAGTCCTGTATCAAAAAATAGTCATTTCCCATCCCCTTGAAAATGAGCAGGTCTTTTTTACTGTTTTGATGAATATAATGCAATGAAAGTGATACAACCTGTCTTCTAATATGAGGTCACAAATAGCAGAAGAGCTTCCACTTGATTCCTTCTCTTTTGGAGCGCTTGACCTTGGAACTCAGCAGCCATGCTGTGAGGAAGTCAAGCAGCCATATGGAAAGACCACATATAAGTGCCTGGCCACGGCCTTAGATACTCATATCAGCCAACAATAATCATCAATTAGAAGAGCAAGTGAGTGAGCCTTCTGACTTTTACTAACTCCAGTCTTTGAGCCTTCTCAACTAATACATAGTGGATCAAAGCAAAGCTATCCCACTGAGCCCTGCCCAACTAGTGCACATCAGTGAGCAAAATATATGTTGTCATTTTTTTAAGTCACTAAGTTCTGGGGTGGTTAGTTATATAACACTAGATAACTGGAACATACATATTGATAAGAATTTAGCAATAAACCTGTAAAAGTACACAATTTAAGAACTAATAGAATAAAAATATGAAGAGTTATATTACCTGACCATCTCATTTTAAAGATGAGAAGATTCAGGGTGAGTTCACTCAAGCAAGTTGCTTAAAGTCATAAAATCAGTTAGCATAGTGTACCCAAAAGTCATCCCACCAAATTCTAATTCTTCTTATGCATAATTTTTCCCATTACCTTGTCATATCTGAAATACAATTTTCAATTTTGCCATCAGATTTATACTGCTAGATATGAACCAGAGCTCAAGGATTCTCAACTCCCTCTATGTAATACAATCCCCCATAGTTCCTCTGGAATCATAGATTCCTCTGCACTCTTGCAAGGCTACTGAATGAGAATCTCAAAGGGTGTATGTGTGTGTGTGCATACATGTACAAATTGCAACACATGTACCCATATACCAATTCTACATGTGATTCTAATAAGCAGACAGTGTTAAGACTTGTTGGTATGGAGCATGTTCCCTGGAGGGATGTTCCTTTATAATAGAAAATAGCAGGTAAGAAATATTTGTTACATTCAACTCTGGATCTGCCCTCAGACCCCATTGCTTTTTATCTATATAAGACAAAGTAGAGTATCAATAGACCATATTTAACAAAAAATAAAAATAGCAGACCACATTAGATAAAACATAAGAAGAGAATATTGTTCTACTACATAATCCTTTTTTATATTATATTTTCCTAAGAGTCTTCTGGGCATTAGTTCTGACACACTAGTCAGAAACTATTCTTGGCAATAGAATCTCAGAAAAGAAAAAGGCCTGCCAGTTCAATGAGGTAGGTTTTTGGAATGTTGGCAATTTCAAGTTCACGTGATAAAGCCGTAATAATACTTACAGGTTGCAATGGTGTCACAGAAAAAAAGGCTCTTATTTCAACCTAGAAGCACTTGGAAAATTTCATAGAAGAGACAGTACTGAGATGACTCTTAAAGGATCAACAATAAATGTTATCTGGAAAAGTAAACTGAGCATGTATTTGAGAGAAGGATAGTATAGTGCAGAGGTCAATAAACTGTAGTCCCTGGGCTGCACCTGGCCTAGTACCTATGTTTGTAAATAAAGTTTTATGTGAACACAGTCCCGCCCATTGTCACAGCAGAGTTAGTAGTCATGACAGATGGTAAGCTCCACAAAGCCAAAGATAATTGACTATCTGGGCCTTCATAGAAAAAGTTATAGAGAGATCTTTGGTATAGAGAGAATAGTATCCAAAGTACCACTATATGTTTGTGAAATTATAGGAGTTCAATATACAAAATATAAAATTTAAAGCAGAGAGAGGAAAAGTTTTGAGTCTGAAATCATAAGCAGGAGCTATAAAGGACTGTGTGATGTTAAAATGCTTGTGTTTTATTCTTTGTGTCATGGAGAACAAATTATGAACTTTAAGGAGCAGAGTGACATGGCCATATTTTAGCAAGATTTCTCTGGTTGTATTGTGGAGATATTTAAGAAATGCAATATAGCAAATAAGTGAGATTTTCTGAGGACCTAAAACCAGACGACAAAAAGGGGTGATTAGGAGAGGATTTGTAGAAGCTCTTTAGTAAGAAAAACTAGCAAAATTGCCTGAAACTCATCTGTTCTTGTTGTGAAATAGGTCTGCAAATTTTTGACACTCTTCCATTCAAAAGGTGGAGCCTAATTACACTTCTCTCGAATGTAGGCTAGACCTCAGGACTCCTTTTAATAAACAGAATATGACAGAAGTGATGGTATGTGACTTCCTAGGCAAGGTCATAAAGAACACAACTTCCACCTGACTCTCTCTGCTCCAGAGGAAGCCAGAAGCCAGATACAAAAATTCTCAAGCAGTTTCAGGTCAGTTCTATGGGAAGAGGATGAGACCTCCTGCAAGCATCAACACCAATTTGCCAGCAATGTGAGTGAGATTCCTTGGAACTAGATCTGACAGCACCATTTAAACCTTCAGTTGACTGTTTGCCAGACCAACATTTTGACTACATCCCCATGAGTGACCCTGAAACAGAATTCCTCAGTCAAGCTGCTTCCATATTCTTGACTCTGTGAAACTGTGACAGCAATAAATGTTTATTGTTGCTTTCAGTCATTGACTACAGCATCAATTTATTTTGTAGCAAAAATCATCAGTATATCATTGTCAGAAATGGAAATGCAAGGGGAGAAAAAATGGGGGCTGGGGGAGTACTATGTACAGTATGGGTCATGCTGATTTGGGGAGATCCAAATGACCAAATTGAGAGGAACTTAGATATTCTCTCCTCAGACGCTTGGAGACTAGCCAGAGATCAAACCAGTATTCTTTGAGGTACTTATCTGTTCTGAAGTACAATTTCCAAACTCTCTTCAATTTCATTTTTATTTTTGTGAGAATATCTTTATTTACAGCAAGCACTTTGCCCATATGCTTTACTTTGATGACCACTGGTATGTAACATCTTCTAATTCAGCAAATAACTTATAAAAATGAAAAATTTCTAAAATGAAGAGAACTAAAGATGATAAGGCTTTCAGCTTTCTGGCTTACATTCAAATCTCCTGATAAAGAAACAAGGCTCTCAACCAACAACCAATGCACCGGGAAACTAGAAAATGTTTCCACTGAGAGTCAAGTTATAGACACTAGACATTATCAATGAGTCATAGGAATTCAAATCCATAGTTTGATAATATTTTCCTTAGATACTCTACATATACCCAAGTGAAACGTCGTCAAGCTGGAATTTGCTTGGATATGTACATAGATAGGACCAATGAGGTTGGCGAAGTGTCCAAATATATACATAATGAAGATAGGAAATGACTTTATTCCTAGGCTCAGGTTTAAGCTTTTAGCACAAGTATATCCCTAGTGGCATTCTTTGAATATCAGCAAAAATGCTCTCTGCCTCAGTTGAAAGCACTGGAAAAAAATGTAATAGTTAAATATTCATATATCAATAAGAAAATATACTCACTCTAGTTCAAAGGAAATTAAATTTTGGAATCATAGGAAAATATGTATCTCAAACACTGAATGGACTCAAAAAATAAGTGTCAAAAAACACAATTTGTAAATTAATATCCGTCATTTAGGTCTTTAAGAGATGGACATGTTTAGCTCTTTGAGTTTGTTCATTCAACAAACATTTAATTAGTCCCCATCATTCCTGAGGCATCATGGTAGGGACTGAGGACATGAGGTCGATAACACAAAACACATTCTCTGGGTGGCAGATGATCTCAACAAATGAAAATGTGTCACCTTTTTCTATTATTAAGGAAACTAAATTTCTCATGTTCACAAAATTAAACACACAGAGACACAATTTCAGAGAGAAACTGAATCACTCTTGTCTATGTCAGAAATGAGTTCCAGTGCTCCCCTTTACAACCACAAACTCCCTGCCACGTTTAAAATATTGAACATATGCAGCTTTATTTGTCTTTAAACTTTGTCATTCTCTCCCTGCACCAGTATAATTCCCTTTTTTCCTCAGTCTCATTTTCTCTTCTAAAAATCCAAGAAAATAATTAACGAATTACTGAAAGAAACTTTCATCCTGGATAACAGGTCAAATTTACTCTGTTACTTTCCAGAGTATGAGTGGTGAACAGGGTTCGACTTACTTAGAAGACCCAAAAAGTTAGTGTGTCTTTTTAATATTGAATACAGAATGAAAATTAATTCCTCACCATAGTGGGTGGTAGATGTGGTCAACAAGAGGAACAACGCCTGACTTCAATTAGCTGTGGTCTCAGCACAGAGGTTTTACTATGCAAAATTAGATGATGCTCATAGAGCCTACTTTATCCTAAAAACTGCTATGAAATTAGAACAGGATCATCCATCTGACTCCAAATTTCCTATTAAAACAATAGCGAAATGTTCTTGAGGTCCTTGTGAAGCTTTGAAAGATTGTACCCCAAGCAGCTAAGTGAGGGACCTGCAGGGTTGTTCCAAGGGGGTAGAATTGACAGTTCCCTAATCCATTCAGACAGAACTCCTATGAATCATAAAAAGGACACAATACCCGCAGTTCATACTCACTATGTCATCTCCCCCTTATAACTCCCCTCCTCCCCCAACAATATGCACGTAACACTACATAGAATTTTGGTTGGATGGCAAAAGAGTTTAAAGTCCAAACCCACTGATAGCAAATAGTAAAGGCAATCATCCCTAATCGCTCTCAAACACACCAAATGGGAAGTTCTTTTAGAGAGACCTGCGCGAGAGAGTGATTTTTTTTTAAACGTTTGTGTTCTGACAGAATTGTTTTTATGATTGTAAACCCAATTTCCTCTCAAAGACTCTCTTGAGGTACTTTTTGAAGACTAGAGGAAAATGAACAAAGGGTTTTGTGGTTTATTAGAGAAAAACATATTTAAAGGATCTCAAAAGAAAGAGGCAGTTTTCCCATTTGAAGGATAATAAGGATTTAAAAACAAACCTCCACGATATTCATAGATGGTCCCAAGACTTTTGTTTTATCCCCAGGAAAAAAGCAAAATTTAAGCTACACAGTCAAGATTTTCTTGAGCATTATAAAAAAGCAAGTTTATTATAATTCTCATTTTTGTATTTGCATTACAAATATGTACCTTACATATATATCTATTTTCAGAAACCAGAAGCTTACTTGTGCAGCTGGTTATTTTAAAAAGTGTTTCATGTTCCACGGGGTGTCATGACTTGTCCTCAATCCATGTGGAGAAAGAATAAGTGTGTGAAAAAGCGATTGCTCTCTGTTGGTAAATAAGTTGTTAGGCACTACATGTTGAAACTCCTAACAAGGACAAAGGACTGAAGAAGACTTGCAAGGAATTCGCTCATAATTCAAATAGGTGCCATTGCATTATGGTCGGAGACTGGAAGGTTGCAGTAGAATTGCATGAGCAATCCTATTGTTTGTTATAAATCAGTGGATAACACTTTTATTAATTATTTGTTGAGTCCTGCTTTGGTTTTGCACAGAACTTCAGCTTTGGAATTATTTTAAGCCAGAACATAGGACCACGCCCTCATTAGGTAATAACTCCTTTCTAGCTAGATCTCTGGAATGTTATTTATGTCAGTAGACTTATTAGCCTCATTAGCTATAAAGTAATCATATTTATTATCCAAAGTTAAACATGATGTACTTTTGGCTTTTTGTCAATGGTTGATGAGATAAATAATTTTGGTGTATATCTAAAATATCTTAAGTGACATGAGATACTTATTTTTCTTGGTACCATGCCTGATTATTTCTGTGAGCACAATAAATGAGCGGAGTCTTCTGAAATAGAATATAGGCAAGTAGAAGAGGGGGTTGAGTAAGGGATACCAAAGAGAACAGCATGAGGTAAGGTGAGGAGCTTGATGCCCCACTTTAATAATTTTAATTTTGTTTCAGAGAATCTTATTTAGGGTAGGAAGGATTAACTCATAACAAAAATGTATGTCTCCCAGCTCTGAAAGCTAGAAGGGCAAGATAAGGGTGCCTATATAGTCACGCTCTGAAGACCCTCTCCCAGCTAGAGACAGCTGACTTGTCACTGTATCCTCACATGGTAAAGGGACAAGTCTCAGGCCACTTTTATAAGGGCACTAATTCTTTTTTTTTTTCATTTCCAAGATTCATTGCTTATGCACCACACCCAGTGCTTCATGCAATACATGCCCTCCTTAATACCCACCACCAGGCTCACTCATCCTCTCACCCCCCTCCCTTCTAAAACCCTCAGTTTGTTTCTCAGAGTCCAAAGTCCCTCATGCTTCATTTCCCTCTATGATTTTTTTTAAAAGATTTTATGTATTTGACAGAAACACAGTAGAGAGGGAACACAAGCAGGGAGAGTGAGAGAGGGAGAAGCAAGCCCCCGGCCGAGCAGGCAACCAGATGCGGGGCTCGATCCCCGGACTCCAGGATCATGACCTGAGCAGAGGGCAGAGGCTTAACTACTGAACCACCCTGGTGCCCCTTCCCTCTCTGATTTACCCCAGTTCACATTTCCTTTCCTTCTCTTAATATCCTCCATGTTACTCCTTATGCTCCACAAGTAACCATACAATACCATATGATATCAATGATACCAATGATAATTGACTTTTTCTGCTTGGCTTATTTCACTCAGCATAATCTCATCCAGTCCCATCCATGTTGTTATAAGAGTTAGGTATTCATCCTTTCTGATGGAGGTATAATATTTCATTGTATATATGGACCATATCTTCTTTATTCATTTGTCTGTTGAAGGGCATCTTGGGTCTTTCCACAGTTTGGCGATTGTGGCCATTGCAAGAGCACTAATTCTATTCATTAGAATCATGAATTGTATGCTCTCACCATTCATAATCACCTCTCCAAGGCCCACTTCCTAACACCATCATCTTGGGGATTGGATTTCAATACATAAATGTGGGGGAACACATACTCTGACCACAGCAACATCCTTTCTACTCTGTGGCTAATGTCCCATGACAAAATGGCACTTCCATCTGAAGTTCCCTTAGTCTGTCCCCATCTAGAAAATGGGGTACAGATTCTCTTAACTCATCTCTCAATTTAAAGAAGATATTGTACCATTTCAACCTTCCCTTCGGAGTTAACCTGTAAGTAAAGGTGACTCTTGGAGAGGTAGGATGTCTGCTCCTAACTCGATCTACAATATTCTTCTCTCCTTCCCAGAACAGAAGTATTTTACATTATATAGGGAGGGAAGGAGACATGTTGCCCAGGCGACCTAGGTCATTTCAGCTTAAAAGGTAGGAAAGTGTCACCTTTGTTCTCTGGTCTACTATGACAATTCCATGCCACACCTCCTGGCAATGGTGGCTCCAAACCTAAAAAGGAAAACCCACAAGGTAAAAGGAGGCATGCAAGAGAAGAGATAAATACCTGGAATTAAATTATATTTTTACCATCATTTGTCTCTAGAAAGCCCATGCTTATTACACTCCATCAGTAATGCAGATGTTAATGAATTTTAAACACAAGTTTAAACTGGTATTACTATAGCACAGGCACCGAGATGGAGAGACAAATATTTAGTCAGTAACTCAGATGTTTCCAGATATTTAGTATTGTGTATATAATAAAAATGCCTAAATCTGTTTCCATTTTAGGGACTGTGCACAATTATATAGAACATAGTTTTAACTTTAAAAGTGTGGAAATAAACAGTATTCTTTAAGGAACCAGAAAGGTAGGAAAAGATAATTTGAGAAATTTAAAAGTACATATATAATTATATAAATATATATTATAATATAATATGTATGATATGTATAAATATTAGAGGAGACACTTATTTTTCTCTTCTAGTACTCATTCTACCTGATGGGATGGCTAGCTATATTTTAATTAGCTATAATATTTAGTGCAGTAATCTTATAGAGAAACAAATACAATGGTGGGTCTTTTCCTATAAATCAAAACTATTTCTACCTACTTAAGTTCTTATTTATTTTAGGTATAAAAATGAGCAAATGTTCAGAACCACAGAAATTTTTAAGTCATTAGTTTCATTTTTATTAAATTAGATTCTTCTTAAAGTCTACACAAGCCTCCAATATAGGTTGCACATCAGAGAACGTCAATAAAGCCTTGATGATCTAATTCTTTACATCCTAAAATTTGAGCAAACATTTTGCATAATAAATATCTTGACAAACACACATACTTTGTTTTATGAGTACCGCAAACTTTTCTGGAGATATAGTATTTTTTTAAAGGCAAACTGTGGTTTACACCATGATCAATTATTCAACTACAGCTTTAAAATGGTTATTTATATATTGTTTAATATGGTTGCCTTGTTTAATGGTTATTTTCATTATTTACTAGATTAATATTGTAAACACAGTATTGATCCAAAGGGCAATGCTTTTCATAAAATATATCTAACCGTAAAATTGAACAATAAAAGTTGAAATATAAAAACTCCTAGATCAATTTCATTATCCCCTTAGAAACATGTATAAAATTTTGTGCTTCCTAAATACAGAAGAAGGGGATAATTTAAATATTAGATGCACAATTGTCACACAACATCACCATTGGGCCAATTATCTCTGTGAGCATATTTTAATCTGTACTTTTTAGGAAAAGGTTTTAATTATTATGCAAGAAATATAGTGAATTAGGACATATGAAATTACTTTGCCCTGATACTCTTATTTAATCTTCTGAATGCTAAAACCTAGGGAGATTGAAAATTCTCCAAAACATCATAATGTGTAATAAATTGACCATTTTTCTCCACTTTACACACACCCCATTCTCCCTACCTACAAGTGCTGGCAATTTGATCCAGTTTTTGAAATTGCTTATTTTAACAGCAAATTCTCATACTATTTCTCTTCCTTTGAATGAGTTTTCATTCCAACACAATGTGTTCTCTTTATCAAACCACCATAAAATTATTAGTGTAAACACTCCTGTATGTGTTCGGCCTATGAGGGATACTGAATACTTAGAGAATGTGACTCATATTCAGAACGTCTTTTGCATAGACCTGTTTTCTGTTCCCTTTGCTGACTTAGTGCTGACCCTCTTAACTTTTTGTTCACTAACTGCAACGGTCCCCTAACTCGTCTCTCTCTATGATCAATACTTCACTCCACCGGTAGAGTTACGACTAGTCCCCCTGTTGTAAAACATTCTCTTCCCATTACTTAGAATAACTAACCAGTTACTTAGCCAAGCATTTAAAGCTCTCCATTCTATAACCCAGCCTATATTTCATCCTTCTCCCTCTGCCTCCACATGGGGCTAGCTCTTTGCCATTCCTCATGTTTGCCTGCATGTTATTATTTTTGTCTCAAGCTTTCTCCATCTGCAAGGATCAAATAGACTCATGCTTCAGACAAAATCATACCATCCTCCAAGCCAGTCACAGGTATCGCTGTTCAGAATTCATTATCTTCTCTCCTATACTTTCATAAGATTGTTTCAGTGTTAATCATAGCATATGTCACAATCCTCTAAATATGTTCATGTATACCTGTCTTCCTCCCTGGAATAACAGCAGGTGGAGGCAAGAGAGGAAATTCACTTTTTTTCTGCTAGCCAGCAGTGTCTTCAACAACAAACATGAACCAGTTGATTTGACTGAAAGCTTGGGTGATTTTTAAATATGTTACAGTATACATATTTTTGCCTTCTTAATAAAAAATGCATTTATTTTTTCTTGATGATTCAGGGCAAAATTCACTGACATTATACATTGGGCTATAATCCCTCAGGAGCCACTCTAGGTCAACTCCTCTGTCTCTGGAGCAAACAGCTACAAACTGCAGAGATTTGATTCAGGAAGTTCTATATCCTTGGACGCTGCCAGTGCTTTATTTTAATCAGTTGCCTGGAGGTAGCCTGAAGGGGTTCCTCTCCCTCCCTCACAGAGCAAACATCAAGGTCTCTATAGCAGGGATTTGCTTCTGAGCCATACTGCTCTGATAGGCTGCAGGATGTTCCTGAAATGCTGTATAGCCCTGGCTCCAAAGAATTAGACTCCATGGGAAACAAGAAGCAACTGCCTTATGTTTGGGCAAGAACAAGGTGGAATTTGGTCTTTACAGATTCGCTTCTCAGTGGGATGGATACTCTCACTTTCAGAGAATAGGGGAACTAGTACTGAGGGCTAGCTAGCACTCTCAGTAGGCAGAGATGATCATGTCACGGGGGCCTTCCCTCATCCTCACCTTGTGCGTACAAAAATAGAGTGGGGCCTCCTTCTGGTAGTGGACACCCTTTGCCCAGTAGCCTTGCTATTATTACTTCCTTCCCAATAGGAACGCAAATTGTTTTACCACCGCTTTGTTGGTTGGAAGGTCATGGGCATCAGGTCAGCAGAGCCCTCAAGGGAGGTAAAATATAGCAAGGGTGAAAACCCAATGCCATCTGAGGGAACATGGCTTAGATTTCCTCCGGGAACTTCCAGTTATATGCCATGCCTCCCTCTCCCTGCTCTCCCCAAGGTTATAACTTCTGGATTCAATAATAGCTACTGTTCATTTCTTTTTGGCTTTTCCTGTACTTTTCCAAGCAACCTCGGTTTTTCCAAGTAGATGTCTCTTTCTCCCTTGAAAGTAGATATATTGATTTCACATGAACAATCAGGGTAGTATAATAGTATTTTTCTTTAGTTTTTGTTGTTGTTTTTTAAACACAAAATTTGTGGTTAAGACCTCTTTTGAGAATTCCTCTTGTGAACATAAATCATTCCCGGTGACATATGGGAGCACATGAAGCATATTCACAGAGGGAAAGAGAGGAGCCTGTTTATCCTCCTACATTTCTTCCTGGAGCTCAGCTCTTACTTGGCTGCCAAAACGAAATATTTCTCAGAGCAGCTTTTATGTGGTCATAGATCTGAGGTCAGGCACTGCCTCTCTGGTTCTTCAAAAAATGCTTTCTGTGTAAATGATTACAAGCCCAGAAATACAGAAGTTTGTTCATGTTCTGCTTTTGTTGCCAACACATACTGATCTTTAAAAAGTCACTATATTCGAGCCTCAGCCTCCTTCTTTGTTAAATTGAGATAACAATCTTTGGCCTCCTATCTCATGGCATGAATGTAAAGAGATCAGGTGAAATTGGAAGGAAAAAACACAAAAATACCTAAAACATCAAATATAATAATGAGATAATTTATGTGATCTTACTTTGTAAACTCTAAGAGATCCATAAAAGCAATTATGCTTCTTGATCATAATCGCTCCACAAGAATACTGAGGACATTAGCTAACATGCAAGGTCAGGGAGAGTAATACCTCACAGTTAGTTGCTACTCTTCTGCCCTTGCTACATTATACTCACCTCCTGAATGCCTTTACAGGAAGTTTTCTCCTCATAACTGCTCAAGTGGTTTTCTTATCTGCAGCCCCAAATTAAGACTTTTATACCTTAAATGCAAATACTTATGCTTAGCAAATAAGACATTTCTGGATGCTCATCCAAAATATCTTAACTGTCCTCCTCCTCAGACCCAGAGACCCTCACATTTTTGTGATACATGTCTTGGAAGATGGTGGTTATTTAAAGCCCATATGGCATGCAGATCAGTGGGGGACAGAAGAAAAAAGTCACCTTCCTAGATCTCCCTAGTTAAACCACCAATTAATTATTCTCTTGGAAAATTGCAGTGGGTAAAAATCTGTGAGAGTTTGAAGTTCATGTTGTACTTTATATCTATAAAAGCTTCATACAGAGACAAAGCCTGATATTTTCTTGGCAAATTTTGGCCTGAAGATATATGGCTGACTCCCTGCCATGTGGTAATACCAAAGCACTACCCACAGATCTAAGCAAACACAAACTTTGAGGTAATATGTTACCCTTTCCGCCCCCCCTCAAGTGTCATGTATACAAGGTGAGTCCTACCAATGTGCATTTGATTTTGAAGTAGCTTGGAACATAGATTATTCCAGTGCCCACTGACTGGCAATGTTTCCTCCATTCAAGAACTTCAAAGGTTTGCAAAAAAAAAGATCCATTTTTATCCAAAAGGTTTATTTTCACTGATTGGGTTGGTCTGTATTTTGTCTAATTTAAATTAAAAAAAAATATTTTATTACATAGATTGTATTTTTTGCTAAACATTAAAGTAATTTAAAGTAAATGAAGGCTTTCAATCAAGAGATGTACTTAACCTCCATCCAAAAGCAATAGAATACACATCTTCTCAAGTGTACATGGAACATTCCCCAGAATAGATCATCTATTAGTACACAAAATAATATGTTATTTTTTTAAAGATTTATTTGAGAAAGAGAAAGTATGCTTGCACAAATAGGGGGGAGGGGCAGAGGAAGAAGCAGAAGCCCACTGAGCAGGGAGCCCCATGTGGGCTTGATCCCAGGACCCTGGGATCATGATCCAAGGCAAAGGCAGACCCTTAGCCAATTGAGCCATCCTGGCACGCCACAAATAATACTCTTTGTTTTTTTTTTTTTAAAGATTTTATTTATTTATTTGACAGAGAGAAACACAGCTAGAGAGGGATCACAAGCAGGGGGAGTGAGAGAGGGAGAAGCAGGCTGCCCGCTGAGCCAGGAGCCAGATGCAGGGCTAGATCCCCGGACTCCAGGATCATGACCTGAGCCGAAAGCAGTCGCTTAACCAACTGAGCCACCCAGACACTCCACAAAATAATATTCTTAACAAATTTTAGAAGACTGAAATCATTGATATGATAGCATCTTTTCCAACTGCAGTGGTATGAAACTAGAAATCAGTTACAAGAAGGAAAACAGAATATTCAGACAAGTGTAAATATTAAACAGCATGCTACTGAACCACTGGGTCAAAGAAGAAAGAAAAATTTAAAAATACCTTAAGGCAAAGGAAAACATACCAAAACTTACGGGATACAGCAAAAAGGGTTTTAAGAGGGAAATTTCCTACATCAAGAAATAACAACAACAACAACAAAAAACCCTATCAGTTACTTATATCAATGGAATAGTTTCTAGCCCAAGGAAAGTACTTACCATTAATTCTGATAAATCTAATGAGTAACTTTAGAAACATTGTTATTTGTTTTTATTCCACTGTATTCCAGAATATCCTGAAATATGGGCTTGTCCAAGTAGAAAACACTCAAGGTTTTTAAAAAAATACTTTTACCAACTTTTCCAAAATTAACTTAAATGTTTCTATATAATTTCTTAAAATATAAGTAATATGTTCACCAAAATGGGTTGACACCAGATCTTTGTTTCTAATAGTATTCCTCAATTAAAGAAGAAATGACAGATTTTAAGACTGGGCTTAGAAATATGCAGAATAAACCTGGAGCATTTATAGTGATAGAAAGTAAAGAAGTATGCAAAACACACAGTCACAGAGAAAAGCTGAAAAGATACTACCTGTGCCAAAGAGCCTCTTCCAACCCTGCAATTTATCTAAAAACAAACAAACAAGCAAACAAAAAAAAACAAACTCAAAACATTAACTCAAAAAGATAACAATACGCACCGACAAGTTCATCATAGCATAATTTACAAAGGTCAAGTTATGGAAGTAAATGAGGTATCCATTGGTGGATGAATGGATAAAGAAATGTGGTTTATATATATATGTATATATATGTATATATATACAATCATATTTATATATGTATATATACACACATATTTATATATATATTTGTCTATATATATGTACACACATATATAAATGGAATATTATTATTTGGCCACTAAAAAGAATGAAATATTGCCATTATGAGAATATAGATAGACCTTGAGGGCATTAGGCTAAGTAAAATCAGAGAAGATACAGTATGATCTCACTTATATGTGGAATCTAAACAAAACAAAACAAAACAGCTCCTAGAGCTCCTAGAGAACAACTGATGGTTGCCAGAAGTAGGGGGTTGGGAATAGGTAAATGGTTAAAGGAAGTCAAAAGATACCACAAAAGAAAGGGAAAAAAGAAAAAGCCTGCAATTTTTCAACTTCATACCAGGAATGCCCAAGAACATATAATACACACACACACACACACACACACACACACACACATCTTCCTTGCAGGAAAATCCCAAATAATTTGTGTAGATAATCTAATGTCAGGAGGTGGAACACAAGTTCCTACTCCCAAAGTGTGGGCTATACATAGTGATATCCTTCTAAAAAGTGCATCATGGAAAGGAGGAAAAGAAAAGTAACTACAGTGGATAAATCAGAAAAATACTTTAGACAGGTGATCAAAATTAAAATCAAGAGTGATGAGTCAGGTTGACAGTACATACGTTTGACATGATGCAATGAAAATGGCATTTTACCTCTGTGGTATTTCCCCTGAAAACCCATAATCTCTCCACAATCATGAGTAAAGGGGAAAAAAAGTATTTTGTTTTGGTTTTTCTTTTTTGAACAATCCCAACTAGGGCACATTCTACAAAATATCTGACTAGTATACCTCAAATCTACTGGGGTTACCCAAAACAAGGAAAGTCTGAGAAACTGTCAGAGCCAAGAAGACCGTAAGGAGACATGATGATTAAATGTAACATAATATATTAGATAGCATTCTGAAACAATGGAAACTAACTAAAAATATGAATGAAATACAGTCTTTTGTTAAATAATAATTATATATCAATATTAATTCAATAATAGCAACAAATGTATCATACTAATGTAAGATGTTAATAAGTCTTATTTTCTAGAAAGTGGAATTTTTTCATTGATTATAGAATTCAGATACAGACACCTCATTGTCCATTAATCCTCAAGGTAGCTCTTTAATAAATACTTAATGGAAATCTTATTCACTTTAAATAGAAGTCACTTTCTATTTCTCTTCTTCCCATTTCTTTATGTAGTTTATAGTTTACTTCACTGCAATATATGTTTAAGTTACAGAAAGATAATCCATATAAATCTAGATCAATCAACAGAAGATTAAAAAAATGTGATTTGAACAATTGTGGGTGAAAAATAGTTTGTGAAAACAGAAATATTGAATGAAAAGGGAAAACAAGGAAGAGACAAAATGTCTACATGACTTAAGGTACATTATTGTTAATCTACATCCATTATGATATATAATAATTCATGATGAATATATGGTGGTTGAAATGGCCAAAACATGCAAAATTATTGACTTCCATTGGATATTATGGAATTGTCAACAACAAAAAATGTGATACCAATATTCACCCACCAGAATGGCAAAAATGAAAAAAATCAAACAAAACCAACTATTGGTGAAGGCATAGAGAAACAGACTTCCCTACATGGTTATGGATTGACGGGGGGGGCGGGGGGGAGTTATAAGTTAGTATAACCATTCTGGAAAACTATTTGTCAATATATACTAAAGGTAAAGATACACAAACCCTATGACTGAATAATTCTAATCCTGGGAATAGACCCATCAGAAATACATAGATGGGTTCACTAAAAGACATGTTCTAGGGGCACCTGGGTGGCTCAGTCATTAAGCGTCTGTCCTTGGCTCCGGTCCTGATCCCAGGGTCCTGGGATTGAGCCCTGCATTGGCGTGTTGGGCTCCCTGCTCAGCTGGAGGTCTGCTTCTCCTTCTCCCGCTCTCCCTGCTTGTGTTTCCTCTCTCTGTGTCTCTCTCTGTCAAATAAATAAAAAAATCTTAAAAAAAAATTAAAAAGACATATTCTAAAGTGCTCATAGTAGCATTATTTATAAAAACAAAAACTAGAGACTTCCCAAGTGCAGAATGAAGACACATTGTGGTATATTCACACAGTGGAATAATGTACAGCAATAACAGTAAACTATTACAGTACCCAAAATATAAGTGTATTTCATAAACATGTTGACAAAGCATAGACAGACACAAGATTTATACAATATGATTCCGTTTATAAAAAGGACAAAAATGAGTAAAACTATGCTGTTAGAAGTTAACAGAATAGTCTACCCACCTTTTGTGGGTATGGTAGGCAATAGTTTAAGAGAATAAGGCTTACAAAGATAAAATGACTAACCTGCTTTTTTAATGTTTAGATGCTCATAAAGCCTGTGACTTTAATCCTCAGATATAAGAGGTAGGATGAGGGGTACCTGGGTGGCTCAGTTGTTAAGCATCTGCCTTAGGCTCAGGTCATGATCCCAGAGTCTGGGGATCAAGCCCTGCATCGGGCTCCCTGCTTGCTGGAAGCCTGATTCTCCCTCCCTCACTCCCCTTACTTGCGTTCCCTCTCTAGCTGTGTTTTTCTCTGTCAAATAAATAAATAAAATCTTAAAAAAAAAAAAAAAGAGGTTAGGATGAGGGGAGCTTCTAGGAGGAAGTTCCAGGAGTATATTTAATGTGTCAGAATGCATGGGGTTTTATACTTATATCAATTTTTCTTTCTATAGGTCTATTATTTAAAGAAAAACACAAAACAAAAACAGTGTTGTCAAGCCACCTGGCCTGAGTGATATTCTTCTTCTTATAATACGATTATATCTACACACAGATTTATGTTTCCCCACCTTTCATTTATTTTTGCACCTCTTCGTAAATTTGGTAGGCTAATCATAAGAACTTTTATATGAAGAGAACTGTATTATATATGTTATATTTATATTATTTACATTTTATATGAATAGATCTACAATAATGAGAATATCTTTATATTTACTCTTTGAGAAATCTCACTCTATACTTGTTCTCCTACATCTACACCATTC